>JAGSMR010000163.1:0-42500 GCA_029286605.1 Sericinus montela | reverse complement strand
ATTGCAAGGCGTGCACTTTTCACAACGCCTTGCCTTTTGATTAACGCAGTCAGGGCACCATTGACTTTTTGTCCGGCAGCGACACGCCTGTCCACATCTAAATCACATCTTCCATCCCGGCTAAACGCACTCCCCAAGTATACAATTTCATTCACCTGTTATAGACATTCCTGATTTACCCAAATTTCGCACTTCGTTCTTTCTTCGTCCCTTTCAAATACCAGAGCCTTAGTTTTATTAGCATTCAAACGGAGGCCATTAATTTCACATTTTTCTTTCATACACGTGACTAATGCCTGCAGTTCTGCCTCTGATGGTGCAATAAGCACTGCATCATCAGCATAAAGCAGACAATTTACTTTTATGTCACCCAATTTCACACCCAATTTCAGCTGTCGAGATACAGTATGAACAGCCAGGAAGACATGACACAACCCTGTTTTACGCCCGTTTGGACGCTAAACATGGGTGACAGGTCATGCCCTACCCGCACACAGGCTTTACAGTCACAGTAAAGTGACTGCACAGCCCTTAGCAATCGACCATCCACACCATACCCCGGCAACAGTTCTCACATTTTCTTCCTTACAACCTTATCAAATGCTTTCTCAAGATAGCTTCTCAAGATACATATAGCTAGCTATATACTTTGGGATCAAAACAATGTGTGTGTATGAGTTTAAGTAAACTTTATAATTCCTAATACTGGGACAGCCAGCGGTTTAGACAATATAATTCTTTCAACCCACGTTATTTTACAACCCAGATAATTTTATTTATTTTGATAACATAACAGCTAGTGAATCTGTAATCGTCTTTATATCCAAACCGACAATATAAATCATACTTAAGCTTAGATAAAAGCTTTTGAAGCTACGGACCGAGGGCGATATAACCAATTATACAAAAACACCAGACAGATTATAGACAGCAGTGTCTAAAGTGCAAGATGTCTGGTACTGTGATCACCTATCCGCGCGACAAGCCTACCTTTGTTGTAAGTATCCCCCATACGAAGGGGCACGATAAATGTGCCTCGAATCACCCTATCGACAAAGCCTTTTATCCTGCACTGGACTTTTCTAGGCCCTCAGGGACACATCTATAACATATTATACTAAGACTGTTACCAGAAGACTGAGGAAATAAATATTCTTGTCAAAGTATTGTCTTCTAACGTCTACATAATGGGGTCGTCAGGGACATAAAATATGACCTCACTGGCACTTTTGACGCATGACTTCATGTTATATCGTGCGGGTTTAATATGTAGCTGACAATAAAACAAGTTAATAATTTTTGTTATTGAATGTTAGTTAAAGGTTATAGTTATAGGTATATTTAATAATCAAAATAATAATATATATTCGTTTATTGATATTCATTTTCTCATCTACGAGTACCACATTTCGTAATGAGGTTCCTCTAACAGAGAAGAAACACGCGAAAGAAACTCCGTAGGTACCCTCTGTTTTGCAATCTTTTCTTGATATTATACAAAACTACGATGAGATGTTATCTGGATTTTTTAAAGAATAAGTGATTTACGCCAGCCATGAACACCTACAATACCAGAGGAATATCAAATGGGTTGCCGGCCTTTGAGAAAGATATAGGCTCTTTTCTTGCAGAAAAATATTAATATTCATAAATACTAGCTGACCCGCAAACGTTGTTTTACCATTTCAAAAAATAGAGGTTGATCTTAGAAGGGTAAACATTTAGAAATGTATGTATTATTGTATACCGGATCATAAAAAAATTAAAACAAAAAATTTTGAGTAAAAAGTAAAAAAATCAGGGATGGAGTACTCTTAAAATTTAGGGGATGAAAACTATAGGCAAAACGTAAACCTAACCGATATACAAACAAAATTTCACGAAAATCGGTCGAGCCATTTCGTAGGAGTTTTCACAAATAGCTTGGTTAACTTGGTTTTATTACAAATAGCTTGGAAGCGATCACCTCATTCCCAAGGGTTACTGTCATCAATATATTCTTTTATATTATAATAAACCTTCTAATAAGATTTTTTTAATGAGTTTCTTATACCTTTTGATAGGCAGGGTTTTCACATTTACTGGGATTTTGTTGTAGCGTTTACAGAGTAAAAATAAATACACAGGCAAATGAAGGACATAGGACTCTCACGCAATGGACCCTCCATCTTCCATAATCTTTATGCTTTATATATTTCTTATGTCTAAAATTTCACAATTCCTGTGAGAGAGATTTTGAGAGGAGTCAAAGGTATATTAACCCGGAAAATGAAGGACTCAAGTAGGAATTTCGGAATAATTCGCCAACGTGAACATAAAATTATAAGTGATTTAATGAATTAAATCACACTGTATCATAGCTGCTTTTTGTACATGGCTTAGGAAGCTGTATAGTATTCACTGTTCGTTTTCAAGGTCAGATATGTAATAGAGATGTGAAATTTGTTAAATTCAAACCAAAAGTTTTACACTGCAACTTCGGGCTCAGTGTTTTGTTCGTGAATATAAAACATATAGCTACTTAAGGAGCTTTACAGACTTTGAACTAATTGAAATATGTAATACCTTATAAGTAATTCGGGGGCTTCTGAGAAAAACCGGACATTTGTACAATTCTAAAGAGTGCTAATTATTTCCTTTGAGGTGTTGACGTAAGAATTGACTACCCCTTTTCTTTCAGTTGGTGTCATAAGAGACATGTCATAACAACCTGACTTCAAAAGACATGCATAACATCTCAGTTAAACAGGCCGATGACGAACAGCAGCGTCTATGTTTCGAGATGTTTGGGAGGATTCTAGCATCCTCGTTACGGAAGAGGCCTATCAGGAGTGAGTGTTTTTACAGGCCGTTTACTACATTAAGGTAAAAGTAACCGTAAAAGTATAAGCTCTGTTTAAAAGATATAGAGACCCAGAAAGATTCTGAACTATGAAACATCCGTCTTGGTCCAAAGCTGATCTGTGACCTTTTTTTAGATTACATTTTTATGCAGGAGCCCATGCCGCTACAGTTTCTTTTCATCACCCGGTGAATTTCATTCTTGATCGTAAAAACATCAAAATATATTGCCTAGCAGCCCCGTTGCAAAAATAAGTAGATAAAAAAAGACACTGTTAATTGTATGACAAATATAAATGACAAAATATGCGGACTTGTTTTCGTCCTCTTGAATCCAATTATTTTCCCGTGATTGTTGAAGGCTTCATGCGATAAGATCGAAGGAACGAGACACAGATTCAGGTAAACGAGGAAAATTTTAATTAAAATCTTATCTGACAAACACAAAAACTTATTAAATATTTTGGTTGAAATAAGCCACATAAGAGCTTTAATTCTTATAAAATATTTTAAATAAAAAATCCGAAAATCGTTTTATTTAAAATGTGTAGTATACGCTTAAATACAAGAAACCATCAATTTAACATTTTAAGATTTGGACTTTTAACAGGAATTCGAACCAGGAGACTCGAGTTCGATCCCCAGGAGGAAAGCTCCTACCAATGAGTTTGTACGACACTAAGATAGCAAGCGGCCACTATCTATCACGTTGTCCCAAATCAGCTCAGGTAACATTTTAGCAGTGCTGATTTGGGAAAAAGGAGTAATTTTGTAATTTTTTGGTAAAAGGGAGTTATTTATCTGGACCTGTGGCTACACCAAAACTGGAAAATGCTTGAAAATACGGAAGTTTTATGAATATCTTGACCATACTTAGTCTGTGCCATGTTGAAATCGCCTCTGAACTAAACTGCTTGAATGTTAACCTCAGGAGAAAGAAATAATCCATCGCCCTTTGCACTCTAACCGTAATATACAGAAAAAATATTTGCACGTTGCAATTTATTAACGACGCGCACCGACGCCCGGTCGCCGCGCCTCTTAACTTTATTTATGTGCTGTGCAATTGCTCATGCGGTTCCCATTATGTGGATGGATATGAAGCAGGTGCCGATTCAGTTGAAAGTTGGGTGAAATTCAAAATATCAGCTGTAACTGTCTATAACTATCTTTCTTTAAAAATCGGTAAAACATATGAATGGGTTCACTAACTTCGTTTGTATGTATTTAAAAATATATTTTTATTTTATTTTGCTTCATTAAGTATTCAATAATTTTTCGCAGTTTCCAATATTGGGGTAGACAGATGTTTAAACAATTAAAGTCATTCTTCAGCTTAACTTTTATCGAATATACCTTACTTTGGACATGAAACTTTTTAGGGATACGGTGACAAAAGTTGAGCATATCACCATTTATGTGTCCAAGCCAATTCTATAATATATTGACACACAGTCAGGGCACGAGGGTTAGGTGACTGGAACTCGAGTCAAAGGACCCGAGTTCGATCCTCAGGTGTATATGAGTGAATATATGATGTGATGAGTGAATATATGATATGATGAGTGAATATATGATGTGATGAGTGAATATATGATATGATGAGTGAATATATGATGTGATGAGTGAATATGATATGATGAGGAATATAAGGATATGATGAGGAATATATGATGTGATGAGGAATATAAGGATATGATGAGTGAATATATGATGATGAGGAATATATGATATGATGAGTGAATATATGATATGATGAGTGAATATAAGGATATGATGAGTGAATATATGATGTGATGAGTGAATATATGATGTGATGAGTGAATATGATATGATGAGGAATATATGATGATGAGTGAATATATGATGATGAGTGAATATGATGTGATGAGTGAATATGATATGATGAGTGAATATGATATGATGAGTGAATATGATATGATGGTGAATATATGATATGATGAGTGAATATATGATAAGGATGAGTGAATATGATATGATGAGTGAATATATGATATGATGAGTGAATATATGATGATGAGTGAATATGATATGATGGTGAATATATGATGATGAGTGAATATATGATGTGATGAGTGAATATAGGATATGATGAGTGGAATATATGATATGATGAGTGAATATAGGATATGATGAGTGAATATATGATGTGATGAGTGAATATATGATGTGATGAGGAATATATGATGTGATGAGGAATATATGATATGATGAGTGAATATATGATATGATGAGTGAATATATGATGTGATGAGTGAATATATGATGTGATGAGTGAATATGATATGATGAGGAATATATGATATGATGAGTGAATATATGATATGATGAGTGAATATAAGGATGTGATGAGTGAATATATGATGTGATGAGGAATATATGATATGATGAGTGAATATATGATGTGATGAGGAATATATGATATGATGAGGAATATATGATATGATGAGTGAATATATGATATGATGAGTGAATATATGATATGATGAGTGAATATATGATATGATGAGGAATATATGATATGATGAGGAATATATGATGTGATGAGTGAATATGATATGATGAGTGAATATGATGTGATGAGTGAATATATGATGTGATGAGTGAATATGATATGATGAGGAATATAAGGATATGATGAGTGAATATATGATATGATGAGTGAATATATGATGTGATGAGTGAATATATGATGTGATGAGTGAATATATGATATGATGAGTGAATATATGATATGATGAGGAATATATGATATGATGGTGAATATATGATGTGATGAGGAATATATGATATGATGAGTGAATATATATGATGAGTGAATATATATGATATGATGAGTGAATATATGATGTGATGGTGAATATATGATGTGATGAGGAATATATGATGATGAGTGAATATATATGATGAGTGAATATAAGGATATGATGAGGAATATAAGGATATGATGAGGAATATAAGGATATGATGAGTGAATATGATGTGATGGTGAATATATGATGTGATGAGTGAATATATGATAAGGATGAGTGAATATATATGATATGATGAGTGAATATGATGTGATGAGTGAATATATGATGATGAGTGAATATATATGATGAGTGAATATATATGATATGATGGTGAATATATGATGTGATGAGTGAATATGATGTGATGAGTGAATATATATGATATGATGAGGAATATATGATAAGGATGAGTGAATATGATATGATGAGGAATATATGATATGATGAGGAATATATGATATGATGAGTGAATATGATATGATGAGTGAATATGATGTGATGAGGAATATATGATATGATGGAGTGAATATATGATATGATGAGTGAATATATATGATGAGTGAATATAAGGATATGATGAGTGAATATATATGATATGATGAGGAATATATGATATGATGAGTGAATATATATGATATGATGGAGTGAATATATGATGTGATGAGGAATATATGATGTGATGAGTGAATATGATGTGATGAGTGAATATGATGTGATGAGGAATATATGATATGATGGTGAATATATGATATGATGGAGTGAATATATGATAAGGATGAGTGAATATGATATGATGGTGAATATATGATGATGAGTGAATATATATGATATGATGAGGAATATAAGGATATGATGAGTGAATATGATGTGATGAGTGAATATAAGGATATGATGAGGAATATATGATATGATGAGTGAATATATATGATGAGTGAATATATATGATGAGTGAATATAAGGATATGATGAGTGAATATAAGGATATGATGAGGAATATAAGGATATGATGAGGAATATAAGGATATGATGAGTGAATATGATGTGATGAGGAATATATGATATGATGAGTGAATATAAGGATATGATGAGTGAATATGATGTGATGAGTGAATATATATGATATGATGAGTGAATATGATATGATGAGTGAATATATGATGTGATGAGGAATATAAGGATATGATGAGTGAATATGATGTGATGAGGAATATATGATGTGATGAGTGAATATATGATAAGGATGAGTGAATATATATGATGAGTGAATATATGATGTGATGAGTGAATATGATATGATGAGTGAATATATGATAAGGATGAGTGAATATAAGGATATGATGAGGAATATATGATATGATGAGGAATATATGATATGATGAGTGAATATATGATATGATGAGTGAATATATGATATGATGAGTGAATATATGATATGATGAGGAATATATGATATGATGAGTGAATATATGATATGATGAGTGAATATATGATGTGATGAGTGAATATATGATATGATGAGTGAATATATGATGTGATGAGTGAATATATGATATGATGAGTGAATATATGATGTGATGAGTGAATATATGATATGATGAGTGAATATATGATATGATGAGTGAATATATGATATGATGAGTGAATATATGATGTGATGAGTGAATATATGATGTGATGAGTGAATATATGATATGATGAGGAATATATGATATGATGAGTGAATATATGATATGATGAGGAATATATGATATGATGAGGAATATATGATATGATGAGTGAATATATGATATGATGAGTGAATATATGATGTGATGAGTGAATATATGATATGATGAGGAATATATGATATGATGAGTGAATATATGATGTGATGAGTGAATATATGATATGATGAGGAATATATGATATGATGAGGAATATATGATATGATGAGGAATATATGATATGATGAGTGAATATATGATATGATGAGTGAATATATGATGTGATGAGTGAATATATGATGTGATGAGTGAATATATGATGTGATGAGTGAATATATGATGTGATGAGTGAATATATGATATGATGAGTGAATATATGATATGATGAGTGAATATATGATATGATGAGTGAATATATGATATGATGAGTGAATATATGATATGATGAGTGAATATATGATATGATGAATATAGAAATGATATATGTAGGCTCGTATATGAGTTCTTCCAGAAATTATTATCATTATCTTTATGATTTATATCATTACCCTGGACCTATTGACGGTGATGGCTGTTTACCCCAGTATAGGAAATAGCGTGAAGATATTTAATTTTAAGCTTAGGAAGGCCCGTAACTAGCTGTAAGTGAGGTCTTGATAGTGATGATAATTTATGAGTAAGCTACTCGACAACCTGCTAACCAGTCGATGTAAAGCGTAAAACGCTGAATTCGTCTTTTATCATTAAATCTCTAAATTCCTAAATTTTTTTTTGAATTTGATGGATTATCTTGATTGCCTTGGAATTCCATTCAACCAGAAAGGACTCATTTCAAATAAAGGAAAATAATATTCAGTCATTTTCATATAAAAGTCGTTTTACGTGTGTGGAAATGAGATAATTGAGAACTTATAAAATTAATTACAAGTAAGCACAGATCATTGCAGACATCAGATATATGAAGAATAAATCGTACAAAAATAATATGTACTCCTATAACGGAGCACACGACGAGTTGGCAAACGGTGTTTAGTTCGACGTTGATGAACTTTGTTGTTTGTTTCGGTACTGAATGTTTGTGCAAACATTTTACTGAGTAATGAACACATGGGCCCGTGTTTGGCAAACATATTTATGTAAACAAATTTACTGGTGATACAAGGTGCTAAGTGCTTGTAGTATAAAACCATACATTAAATTATGCTATCAAAATTTTGTTTGTCTAAAGTCACTGTGTGTATATACACAAAGTCATTTTAGCATATATAAAAATAAAATAAAAAAATAAAGGATTCTGAATACTGAAGTGGTCACGGTCTAGATAGTTAGTTAGTAGCACTTTTCACCCACTTGTTACTTACTTTACATTTTAAGAGTATCAAACGAGGATCGAACTCGTGTCTCCCGATTTCAGTTCCGATCAGACAATCGTTCAACCATTAAGGCTGTTAATTACTGATGATAAAAGACCGTAATTTTTTACTTTTACGCAGTCAAACCTCGCCTGACTCGTATGCGTCCCTTAGAATTTTAATGCTCTACAAAATATCACATGTAGTTGATTTACGGTGTTAGGGATGAATTTAAAAACAACCTTTCCACCTACCGTTATAAAATATTTATAGTGCTGTAAAAGAGTTATTATCGATGTTTGTTCTCTGTAGCTTGTGTGAGCCTTTTAGAGTTACGTGCCGCGTTTACGTTATTTTTTGATCTACGTACAGTATACTTTCATAAGATGCTCTTTTTTCTCTCTTAATATTATGTATATCTTCACATATGTTCGTATCCAGTATTCACATGGGGTAGACAGAGATCTAGACAAATTAAGTCCTTTCGACACACTTTCCACCGAAGCCTGACAGATGTCGAGCCTATCCCCGTCTCAGTTGGAGCTAACGGTACAATATAATTACATACACGTATTTAGACAGATAAATATTCATGTAATATAAATAAATAAATATATAATAAATATATATCTTCACGCAATTCCCAATACAGGGGTAGACAGAGGTCAAGTCTAGACAATTAAGTCCCTTTGACCCACCTTCCACCGAAGATATTTTCGGGACAACGTGACAGGTGGTGAGCCCGTCGCCGCCTTTTATGTCCAAGCCAACGATGAAATTCGTACATAAGTTTTTAAAGCCCATTGGTACGAGCTCGCCACCTGGGATCGAACTCGGGTCTCTCGACCGAAATTCCGACCACCCAACAATCCCGCTATCGTGGATCAATAAATATTCATGTGTACATATAAACATCCATTACTCGATTACAAACATACATATTAATCATACAAATGTTTGCTCCTTACTAGACCATCCGGTAGTCTTATAGATCTGTAAACATCCACTGCAGAGCATATGTTTCTCCCATAAGGAGGGTGTTTCACAATCACCACGCTAGGCTAGCTGATTGGAGATTTCAGTACAGGATATTTCGTTCATTACACTCAGCTGCTCTCTTTTGGGACTGAGATACGAAATCTATGAGTAAAGCTGTTCTCATAATTTTTTTTATTTAGAGGGTCTAAGTTGTTTAAACTTTTTTTGCCTTGGCTTTAAAAGTTTTTAAATAAAACAAATGGTTTAATACAGAAAAACTTATTGGAAGTTTGTAATATAATTTATTCATTACTTTATCAGCAAGGAAGTCTGTGAAGCTAAAAGATGTCACGGTTTTAAAATACGAAATTTCGTCGCTGCCTACAAAATTAATTATCTAATTATGTTTCATCGCGGAAGCGGCAGCGCCGGATTTAATTAATTGTTTTATAATTGTTATTTATAAGCGCACGCTCGATAATTTGTCTAATGAAAGATTGTCGATTGATTTAAGGACTATTATATAATAAAACCGAACCAAAATTAAGTAAGAGCATGCATTAATTCAATGTAAATGTAATATTTGTTTTATTCAAATACAAATTGTGTTTTAATTCTGTAAAATAAATTATCATTGAAAACTAAGTAAACAAATAAAGAACGAGTTTTGAAACCTAGTGGTTGCGGTTTGAATTTTATAGTTCAAGTTGAACCTTAATAATATTATAATATACTGATGTGTTTGTTGAAACGGACACCTAATTTGACGTCACAATATTTTTTTTTGTTATTATTATGTTTGATGTCACTTTTTAAAGTGATGTCAATAAAGAGTTTCCTTTTTTTCTTTCTTTTTGTGTACATACTCGTAATAATATCGCCAGGAACACACTCAACGCCAATTACTAGACTCAAAACAGTAAGTAACTCGTTCATAGGGTGCTGTGTATTTCTCTTCAAAAAAATCCCAGTAAATGAGCGAAGTCTGTTTATTAAAAGATTATAGATATTTAGTTAAAAAAAACTTTTTGAAAAGTTTAATATTATGAAAAAAATCTTTTATTAAATAAAAATAACAATCGATGGATGCAATGTACGTTGTGAATAGATCTTATGTCTCGTCTTTTTCCGCGGTTTAACACTTAACGCCTTTATAGCCTAAGTTACTCTATATTACATCAACGATCTGCCAGTAAAGTCCCGATATAATTGATTCAGCTGTTTCAGAGATCAGACAGTGAGAAAATATAAAGAAATTACAAAGGGCAAAAAGCAAGACAATATAAAAAATTATGGTTTGTCGGTATGAAGCTTGACGGATCAGCTGGTATATACATATTTCCGGTATTAAAATTTAAAAACATTCAGTAGACCCTGAGCTTGCTAAACAATCATTAAATGCACAACCGCGAAACAAATTTAAAAAATTTCATCATAGGTGACTTCTAAAACACACTTTATACAATATTAAAAGGAAATACTGTTTATTACTGATTAATTTTAAGTTGATTTCCTAATAATTTTAATTATGAGTCTGAAATTATCCATCGTAACTCGTTATATTATAATAATGTATAAATTTAAAATTAATTAATAAATATTATTTCTTGTATATACGTATTTCGATACAATTATACTATTGAAAATGGATGAAATAGGAGACATATATTTTCATTGGCCGCCATCGAAATTGTAAAATACTGTTCATAAGCAAATATAGATTATTAACAGTATTGATTGATTAACAGTAATCAAAACAACATCAAAAGTCTTTTGTACATTTAAAGATCGCTCTCTAAATTAACGTAAGTACAAATGTATGAGCGGTGTTCGCTTCAGTTTCTAATGGATCGCTTTTGTTTCGCTTCGATCGGATCTCCCCCGGCCTCGGCTCCCTCGTGTTGCGTTGAAACCGATACGTTGCTGTGACTTTGCAAACTTCGATGCCTCTCTTTTTGTTTTGTTGTCTGCATCAAAGCATATCATACAGACTTAGTTGGAGTGGTTAACAGGAATACAATATATTTTGTTTACCATTTCTGGTATTAAAAAAAGGGTTAATAGTAATAGCGTACCATAATTGCGTACGGTCGCATTCAGAATAGAAAAGTTGAGTAAAAATTGATCATTAAGATTGCAAAATCAATGGCACCTTTTTAACATGTTTCAATACTAACCAATACCAGCAATTTTCACCAGAAGAAGTACGCAGAGTGCAGACAGGTCGTGTCGAGGTTGGTAGATTTCAACTTTATACGGAATGAGATTAATAGTGCTTCGGAAGACTTGGCTACCAGCTCACCCGAGTCTTTAAATTCCAAATTGATACCAGAAATGCGGCTCTTTAGAGAGGAAATTAGCAAGGTCAGAGAAGAATTAAGAGATTTTCGGCGAGATATGGCAGAATTATGAAATTCGTTAGTGTGTGCAAATATATTTGTACCCACATATATACATTGCTTTAATCTCACAGTAAGTAGCTAAAGCATTATGTTATGATATCTGCAAAAAGGAAGGTACCACAAACACCCGTACCTGTCTATCTGAACCTTTTATTTCTGTAGATACCATGAAAACTGAGGTGTACGCGTCTCAATGTTATGTATGTTTATATTTCCAATCCTGTAGAAGATTTTATACATTTATTCACGGTTAATATATGATGTGATGGTGAATATATGAT
The DNA here is from genome assembly GCA_029286605.1 of Sericinus montela. Classification (NCBI taxonomy): domain Eukaryota; kingdom Metazoa; phylum Arthropoda; class Insecta; order Lepidoptera; family Papilionidae; genus Sericinus; species Sericinus montela. The sequence goes on along the minus strand of JAGSMR010000163.1, from coordinate 30,127 downwards.
GTGATGGTGAATATATGATATGATGAGTGAATATATGATATGATGAGTGAATATATGATATGATGGTGAATATATGATATGATGAGTGAATATATGATATGATGGTGAATATATGATGTGATGGTGAATATATGATATGATGAGTGAATATATGATATGATGAGTGAATATATGATATGATGAGTGAATATATGATATGATGAGTGAATATATGATATGATGAGTGAATATATGATATGATGGTGAATATATGATGTGATGGTGAATATATGATATGATGGTGAATATATGATATGATGAGTGAATATATGATATGATGAGTGAATATATGATATGATGAGTGAATATATGATATGATGAGTGAATATATGATATGATGAGTGAATATATGATATGATGAGTGAATATATGATATGATGAGTGAATATATGATATGATGAGTGAATATATGATATGATGAGTGAATATATGATATGATGAGTGAATATATGATATGATGAGTGAATATATGATATGATGAGTGAATATGATATGATGAGTGAATATATGATATGATGAGTGAATATATGATATGATGAGTGAATATGATATGATGAGTGAATATATGATGTGATGAGTGAATATATGATATGATGAGTGAATATGATATGATGAGTGAATATGATATGATGGTGAATATATGATGTGATGAGTGAATATATGATGTGATGGTGAATATATGATATGATGAGTGAATATATGATATGATGAGTGAATATATGATATGATGAGTGAATATGATATGATGAGTGAATATATGATATGATGAGTGAATATATGATATGATGGTGAATATATGATATGATGAGTGAATATATGATATGATGAGTGAATATGATATGATGAGTGAATATATGATATGATGGTGAATATATGATGTGATGAGTGAATATATGATGTGATGAGTGAATATATGATATGATGGTGAATATATGATGTGATGAGTGAATATGATATGATGAGTGAATATATGATATGATGAGTGAATATATGATGTGATGGTGAATATATGATATGATGAGTGAATATATGATATGATGAGTGAATATATGATGTGATGGTGAATATATGATGTGATGAGTGAATATGATATGATGAGTGAATATGATATGATGGTGAATATATGATGTGATGAGTGAATATATGATATGATGGTGAATATATGATATGATGGTGAATATATGATATGATGGTGAATATATGATATGATGAGTGAATATATGATATGATGAGTGAATATATGATGTGATGGTGAATATATGATATGATGAGTGAATATATGATGTGATGGTGAATATATGATATGATGAGTGAATATATGATATGATGAGTGAATATATGATATGATGAGGAATATATGATGTGATGGTGAATATATGATATGATGAGTGAATATATGATGTGATGGTGAATATATGATATGATGGTGAATATATGATATGATGAGTGAATATGATATGATGGTGAATATATGATATGATGAGTGAATATGATATGATGAGGAATATATGATGTGATGAGTGAATATGATATGATGGTGAATATATGATATGATGAGTGAATATGATATGATGGTGAATATATGATATGATGAGGAATATATGATGTGATGAGGAATATATGATATGATGGTGAATATATGATGTGATGGTGAATATATGATGTGATGAGTGAATATATGATGTGATGAGTGAATATATGATATGATGGTGAATATATGATATGATGAGTGAATATATGATATGATGAGTGAATATGATATGATGGTGAATATATGATATGATGAGTGAATATATGATATGATGAGTGAATATATGATATGATGAGTGAATATATGATATGATGAGTGAATATATGATATGATGAGTGAATATATGATATGATGAGTGAATATATGATATGATGAGTGAATATATGATATGATGAGTGAATATATGATATGATGAGTGAATATATGATATGATGAGTGAATATATGATATGATGAGTGAATATATGATATGATGAGTGAATATATGATATGATGAGTGAATATATGATATGATGAGTGAATATATGATATGATGAGTGAATATATGATATGATGAGTGAATATATGATATGATGAGTGAATATATGATATGATGAGTGAATATATGATATGATGAGTGAATATATGATATGATGAGTGAATATATGATATGATGAGTGAATATATGATATGATGAGTGAATATATGATATGATGAGTGAATATATGATATGATGAGTGAATATATGATATGATGAGTGAATATATGATATGATGAGTGAATATATGATATGATGAGTGAATATATGATATGATGAGTGAATATATGATATGATGAGTGAATATATGATATGATGAGTGAATATATGATATGATGAGTGAATATATGATATGATGAGTGAATATATGATATGATGAGTGAATATATGATATGATGAGTGAATATATGATATGATGAGTGAATATATGATATGATGAGTGAATATATGATATGATGAGTGAATATATGATATGATGAGTGAATATATGATATGATGAGTGAATATATGATGTGATGAGTGAATATATGATGTGATGAGTGAATATATGATATGATGAGTGAATATATGATGTGATGAGTGAATATATGATATAATGAGTGAATATATGATATGATGAGTGAATATATGATATGATGAGTGAATATATGATATGATGAGTGAATATATGATATGATGAGTGAATATATGATATGATGAGTGAATATATGATATGATGAGTGAATATATGATGTGATGAGTGAATATATGATGTGATGAGTGAATATATGATATGATGAGTGAATATATGATATGATGAGTGAATATATGATATGATGAGTGAATATATGATGTGATGAGGAATATATGATGTGATGAGTGAATATATGATGTGATGAGTGAATATATGATATGATGAGTGAATATATGATATGATGAGTGAATATATGATATGATGAGTGAATATATGATATGATGAGTGAATATATGATGTGATGAGTGAATATATGATGTGATGAGTGAATATATGATATGATGAGTGAATATATGATGTGATGAGTGAATATATGATATAATGAGTGAATATATGATATGATGAGTGAATATATGATGTGATGAGGAATATATGATGTGATGAGTGAATATATGATATGATGAGTGAATATATGATATGATGGTGAATATATGATATGATGAGTGAATATATGATATGATGAGTGAATATATGATGTGATGAGGAATATATGATATGATGAGTGAATATATGATATGATGAGTGAATATATGATATGATGAGTGAATATATGATATGATGAGTGAATATATGATATGATGAGTGAATATATGATGTGATGAGTGAATATATGATGTGATGAGTGAATATATGATGTGATGAGTGAATATATGATATGATGAGTGAATATATGATATGATGAGTGAATATATGATGTGATGAGTGAATATATGATGTGATGAGTGAATATATGATATGATGAGTGAATATAGAAATGATATATGTAGGCTCGTATATATGAGTTTTTCCAGAAATTATTATCATTATCTTTATGATTTATATCATTAGCCTGGACCTATTGACGGTGATGGCTGTTTACCCCAGTATAGGAAATAGCGTGAAGATATTTAATTTTTAAGCTTATTTTAAGCTTAGGAAGGCCCGTAACTAGCTGTAAGTGAGGTTGGTGGTCTTGATAGTGATGATAATTTATGAGTAAGCTACTCGATAACCTGCTAACCAGTCGATGTAAAGCGTAAAACGCTGAATTCGTCTTTTATCATTAAATCTCAAAATTTTTAACATTTCTTTTTTGAAATTAATGGATTTTCTTGATGTCCTTGGAATTACATTCAACCAGAAAGGACCCATTTCAAATAAAGGAAAATAATATTCAGTCATTTTCATATAAAAGTCGTTTTACGTGTGTGGAAAATGAGATAATTGAGAACTTTATAAAATTAATTACAAGTAAGCACAGATCATTGCAGACATCAGATATATGAAGAATAAATCGTACAAAAATAATATGTACTCCTATAACGGAGCACACGACGAGTTGGCAAACGGTGTTTAGTTCGACGTTGATGAACTTTGTTGTTTGTTTCGGTACTGAATGTTTGTGCAAACATTTTACTGAGTAATGAACACATGGGCCCGTGTTTGGCAAACATATTTATGTAAACAAATTTACTGGTGATACAAGGTGCTAAGTGCTGGTAGTATAAAACCATATATTTTTATTTTATTTTGCTTCATTAAGTATTCAATAATTTTTCGCAGTTTCCAATATTGGGGTAGACAGATGTTTAAACAATTAAAGTCATTCTTCAGCTTAACTTTTATCGAATATACCTTACTTTGGACATGAAACTTTTAGGATACGGTGACAAAAGTTGAGCATATCACCATTTATGTGTCCAAGCCAATTGTATAATATATTGACACACAGTCAGGGCACGAGGGTTAGTGACTGAACTCGAGTCAAAGGACCCGAGTTCGATCCCCAGGAGGAAAGCTCCTACCAATGAGTTTGCATGACACTAAGATAGCAAGCGGCCACTATCTATTACGTTGTCCCAAATCAGCTCAGGTAACATTTTAACTGTGCTGATTTGGGAAAAAGAAGTAATTTTGTAATTTTTTGGTAAAAGGGAGTAATTTATTTGGACCTGTGGCTACACCAAAACTGGAAAATGCTTGAAAATACGGAAGTTTTATGAATAACTTGTAATAGTCTGTGCCATGTAGAAATCGCCTCTGAACTAAACTGCTTGAATGTTAACCTCAGGAGAAAAAAATAATCCATCGCCCTTTGCACTCTAACCGTAATATACAAAAAAAATATTTGTACGTTGCAATTTATTAACGACGCGCACCGACGCCCGGTCGCCGCGCCTCTTAACTTTATTTATGTGCTGTGCAAATGCTCCTGCGGTTCCCATTATGTGGATGGATATGAAGCAGGTGCCGATTCAGTTGAAAGTTGGGTGAAATTCAAAATATCAGCTGTAACTGTCTATAACTATCTTTCTTTAAAAATCGGTAAAACTTATGAATGGGTTCACTAACTTCGTTTGTATGTATTTAAAAATATTTTTTATTTGATTTTGCTTCATTAAGTATCCAATAATTTTTCGCAGTTTCCAATATTGGGGTAGACAGAGATCTAGACAAATTAAGTCCTTTCGACACACTTTCCACCGAAGCCTGACAGATGTCGAGCCTATCCCCGTCTCAGTTGGAGCTAACGGTACAATATAATTACATACACGTATTTAGACAGATAAATATTTGTGTGTACATACAAACATCCATTACTCGATTACAAACATACATATGAATATATGATATGATGGTGAATATATGATGATGAGGAATATAAGGATATGATGAGTGAATATAAGGATATGATGAGGAATATATGATGTGATGAGTGAATATGATATGATGGTGAATATATGATGATGAGGAATATATGATGTGATGGTGAATATATGATGATGAGGAATATATGATATGATGAGTGAATATAAGGATATGATGAGTGAATATATGATGATGAGGAATATATGATAAGGATGAGTGAATATGATATGATGAGTGAATATATGATGTGATGAGTGAATATATGATATGATGAGTGAATATGATATGATGGTGAATATATGATAAGGATGAGTGAATATGATATGATGAGGAATATATGATAAGGATGAGTGAATATATGATGTGATGAGTGAATATGATATGATGGTGAATATATGATAAGGATGAGTGAATATATGATATGATGAGTGAATATATGATAAGGATGAGTGAATATGATATGATGAGTGAATATAAGGATATGATGAGTGAATATATGATATGATGGTGAATATATGATAAGGATGAGTGAATATGATATGATGAGGAATATAAGGATATGATGAGTGAATATGATATGATGAGTGAATATAAGGATATGATGAGGAATATATGATATGATGGTGAATATATGATATGATGGTGAATATATGATGATGAGGAATATATGATATGATGGTGAATATATGATAAGGATGAGTGAATATAAGGATATGATGAGGAATATATGATGTGATGAGGAATATATGATGATGAGTGAATATGATGTGATGAGTGAATATGATATGATGGTGAATATATGATGATGAGTGAATATATGATAAGGATGAGTGAATATATGATGATGAGGAATATATGATGTGATGAGTGAATATAAGGATATGATGAGTGAATATATGATAAGGATGAGTGAATATATGATGATGAGTGAATATAAGGATATGATGAGTGAATATGATATGATGAGGAATATATGATATGATGAGGAATATATGATATGATGAGTGAATATAAGGATATGATGAGTGAATATATGATGATGAGGAATATATGATATGATGAGGAATATATGATATGATGAGGAATATATGATATGATGAGGAATATAAGGATATGATGAGGAATATATGATAAGGATGAGTGAATATATGATGTGATGAGTGAATATATGATGTGATGGTGAATATATGATAAGGATGAGTGAATATAAGGATATGATGAGGAATATATGATATGATGAGGAATATATGATGTGATGAGTGAATATAAGGATATGATGAGTGAATATAAGGATATGATGAGGAATATATGATATGATGAGGAATATATGATATGATGGTGAATATATGATAAGGATGAGTGAATATATGATGTGATGGTGAATATATGATGATGAGGAATATAAGGATATGATGAGGAATATATGATAAGGATGAGTGAATATGATATGATGAGGAATATAAGGATATGATGAGTGGAATATATGATATGATGAGGAATATAAGGATATGATGAGTGAATATATGATGTGATGGTGAATATATGATGTGATGAGGAATATATGATGTGATGAGTGAATATGATATGATGGTGAATATATGATGTGATGAGGAATATAAGGATATGATGAGTGAATATATATGATATGATGAGTGAATATATATGATATGATGAGGAATATAAGGATATGATGAGTGAATATATATGATATGATGGTGAATATATGATATGATGAGGAATATAAGGATATGATGAGGAATATATGATGTGATGGTGAATATATGATAAGGATGAGTGAATATAAGGATATGATGAGGAATATAAGGATATGATGAGTGAATATGATATGATGAGTGAATATGATGTGATGAGTGAATATGATATGATGAGTGAATATGATGTGATGAGTGAATATATATGATATGATGGTGAATATATGATGTGATGGTGAATATATGATAAGGATGAGTGAATATGATGTGATGGTGAATATATGATGTGATGAGTGAATATGATGTGATGAGGAATATATGATATGATGAGGAATATATGATGATGAGGAATATAAGGATATGATGAGTGAATATAAGGATATGATGAGGAATATATGATATGATGAGTGAATATGATATGATGAGTGAATATATGATGTGATGAGTGAATATGATATGATGGTGAATATATGATAAGGATGAGTGAATATATGATGATGAGGAATATAAGGATATGATGAGTGAATATATATGATATGATGAGGAATATATGATATGATGAGTGAATATGATATGATGAGTGAATATAAGGATATGATGAGGAATATATGATGTGATGGTGAATATATGATGTGATGAGTGAATATATGATGATGAGTGAATATATATGATATGATGAGGAATATATGATATGATGGTGAATATATGATGATGAGTGAATATATGATAAGGATGAGTGAATATGATATGATGGTGAATATATGATATGATGAGGAATATATGATGATGAGGAATATAAGGATATGATGAGTGAATATATGATGTGATGAGTGAATATAAGGATATGATGAGGAATATATGATATGATGAGTGAATATGATATGATGGTGAATATATGATAAGGATGAGTGAATATAAGGATATGATGAGTGAATATAAGGATATGATGAGGAATATAAGGATATGATGAGGAATATAAGGATATGATGAGGAATATAAGGATATGATGAGGAATATATGATATGATGAGTGAATATAAGGATATGATGAGTGAATATATGATGTGATGAGTGAATATATATGATATGATGAGGAATATATGATAAGGATGAGTGAATATGATGTGATGGTGAATATATGATGTGATGAGTGAATATATGATGTGATGAGGAATATATGATGTGATGGTGAATATATGATGATGAGTGAATATGATATGATGGTGAATATATGATGTGATGAGTGAATATATGATGTGATGAGGAATATATGATGATGAGTGAATATATGATGTGATGAGTGAATATAAGGATATGATGAGGAATATAAGGATATGATGAGTGAATATATGATATGATGAGGAATATATGATGTGATGAGGAATATATGATAAGGATGAGTGAATATATATGATATGATGAGTGAATATATATGATATGATGAGGAATATAAGGATATGATGAGTGAATATATGATAAGGATGAGTGAATATGATATGATGAGTGAATATAGAAATGATATATGTAGGCTCGTATATGAGTTCTTCCAGAAATTATTATCATTATCTTTATGATTTATATCATTACCCTGGACCTATTGACGGTGATGGCTGTTTACCCCAGTATAGGAAATAGCGTGAAGATATTTTTTTTTAATTTGATGGATTATCTTGATTGCCTTGGAATTCCATTCAACCAGAAAGGACTCATTTCAAATAAAGGAAAATAATATTCAGTCATTTTCATATAAAAGTCGTTTTACGTGTGTGGAAATGAGATAATTGAGAACTTTATAAAATTAATTACAAGTAAGCACAGATCATTGCAGACATCAGATATATGAAGAATAAATCGTACAAAAATAATATGTACTCCTATAACGGAGCACACGACGAGTTGGCAAACGGTGTTTAGTTCGACGTTGATGAACTTTGTTGTTTGTTTCGGTACTGAATGTTTGTGCAAACATTTTACTGAGTAATGAACACATGGGCCCGTGTTTGGCAAACATATTTATGTAAACAAATTTACTGATGATACAAGGTGCTAAGTGCTGGTAGTATAAAACCATACATTAAATTATGCTATCAAAATTTTATTTGCCTAAAATCACTGTGTGTATATAAACAAAGTCATTTTAGCATATATTAAAAAGGAATAAAAAAATAAGGTATTCTGAATACGGAAGTGGTCGCGGTCTAGATAGTTAGTTAGTAGCACTTTTCACCCACTTGTTACTTACTTTACATTTTAAGAGTATCAAACGAGGATCGAACTCGTGTCTCCCGATTTCAGTTCCGATCAGACAATCGTTCAACCATTGTGGCTGTTAATAACTGATGATAAAAGACCTTAATTTTCTAGTTCTACGCTGTCAAACCTCGCCTGACCGGAGTGTAAATAGCCTGTGTCACTCATCGGGATACGCCCACAGGAACCGTACATTCTTGCGCAATAATAATGTGTATAAAATAAAAAGACTACGTCAATGTTAATATGAAAATAAAATTATCTTCACATTTTCAAGTCACTCACTCTCTCGGTTTCAAGTTGTAACTTTTATTTTTCATAATGTATGCGTCCTTTAGAATTTTTATGCTCTATAAAATATCACATGTAGTTGATTTACGGTGTTTGGGATGAATTAAAAAACAACCTTTCCACCTACCGTTATAAAATATTTATAGTGCTGTAAAAGAGTTATTATCGATGTTTGTTCACTGTAGCTTATGTGAGCCTTTTAGAGTTACGTGCCGCGTTTACGTTATTTATTGATCTACGTACAGTATACTTTCATAAGATGCTCTTTTTTCTCTCTTAATATTATGTATATCTTTACATATGTTCGTATCCAGTATTCACATGGGGTAGACAGAGATCTAGACAATTAAGTCCTTTGACCCACCCTCCACTGAAGATATTTTCGGGACAACGTGACAGGTGGTGAGCCCGTCGCCGCCTTTTATGTCCAAGCCAACGATGAAATTCGTACATAAGTTTTGAAAAACCCATTGGTACGAGCCTGCCACCTGGGATCGAACTCGGGTCTCTCGACTCGAAATTCCGACCACCCAACAACTCGGCTATCGTGACTTCTAATAAATATTCATGTGTACATATAAACATCCATTACTCGATTACAAACATACATATTAATCATACAAATGTTTGCTCCTTGCTAGACTCGAACTAGACCATCCGGTAGACTTATAGATCTGTAAACATCCACTGCAGAGCATATGTTTCTCCCATAAGGAGGATGTTTCACAATCACCACGCTAGGCTAGCTGATTGGAGATTTCAGTACAGGATATTTCGTTCATTACACTCAGCTGCTCTCTTTTGGGACTGAGATACGAAGTTTTTTTCCTCCGTCGCCTTTTACGTGATCCACAGGAAAAGTCTAAGGGTAAAGCTGTTCTCATAATTTTTTTTATTTAGAGGGTCTAAGTTATTTAAACTTTTTTTGCCTTGGCTTTAAAAGTTTTTAAATAAAACAAATGGTTTAATACAGAAAAACTTATTAGAAGTTTGTAATATAATTTATTCATTACTTTATCAGCAAGGAAGTCTGTGAAGCTAAAAGAAGTCACTGTTTTAAAATACGAAATTCCGTCGCTGCCTACAAAATTAATTATCTAATTATGTTTAAAGTCACGATAGCCGAGTGGTTCGGTGGTCAGAATTTCGATCCCCAAGTGGCAGGCTCGTACCAATGAGTTTTTCAAAAAACTTATGTACGAATTAAATCGTTGGCTTGGACATAAAGGCGGCGGCGGGCTCACCACCTGTTACGTTGTCCCGAAAATATCTTCGGTGGAAGGTGGATCAAAGGGACTTAATTGTCTAAACTAGACCTCTACCCCTAGTCTACCCCTGTATTGGGAATTGCGTGAAGATATAATTAAGTTTCATCGCGGAAGCGGCCGCGCCGGATTTAATTAATTGTTTTATAATTGTTATTTATTAGCGCACGCTCGATAATTTCTAATGAAAGATTGTCGATTGATTTAAGGACTATTATATAATAAACCCGAACCAAAATTATGTAATATCATGCATTAATTCAATGTAAATGTAATATTTGTTTTATTCAAATATAAATTGTGTTTTAATTCTATGAAATAAAATTATCATCGAAAACTAAGTAAACAAATAAAGAACGAGTTTTGAAACCTAGTGGTTGCGGTTTGAATTTTATAGTTCAAGTTGAACCTTAATAATGTAATAATATACTGATGTGTTTGTTGAAACGGACACCTAATTTGACGTTACAATATTTTTTTTTGTTATTATTATGTTTGATGTCATTTTTTTAAGTGATGACAATAAAGAGTTTCCTTTTTTTCTTTCTTTTTGTGTACAAACTCGTAATAATATCGCCAGGAACACACTCAACGCCAATTACTAGACTCCAAACAGTAAGTAACTCGTTCATAGGGTGCTGTGTATTTCTCTTCAAAAAATCCCAGTAAATAAGTGAAGTCTGTTTATTAAAAGATTATGGATATGTAGTTTGAAAAAACTTTTTGAAAAGTTTAATATTATGAAAAAAATCTTTTATTAAATAAAAATAACAATCGATGGATGCAATGTACGTTATGAATAGATCTTACGTCTCGTCTTTTTCCGCGGTTTAACACTTAACGCCTTAATAGCCTAAGTTACTCTATATAACATCAACGATCTGCCAGTGAAGTCCCGATATAATTGATTCAGCTGTTTCAGAGATCAGCTAGTGAGAAAATATAAAGAAATTACAAAGGGAAAAAAGCAAGACAATATAAAAAATTATGGTTTGTCGGTATGAAGCTTGACGGATCAGCAGGTATAAATACATATTTCCGGTATTGAAATTTAAACACATTCAGCAGACCCTGAGCTTGCTAAACAATCATTAAATGCACAACCGCGAAACAAATTTAAAAAATTTCATCATAGGTGACTTCTAAAACACAGTTTATACAATATTGCAAGGAAATAGTGTTTATTACTGATTAATTTTAAGTTGATTTCCTAATAATTTTAATTATGAGTCTGAAAATATCCATCGTAACTCGTTATATTGTAATAATGTATAAATTTAAAATTAATTGATAAATATTATTTCTTGTATATACGTATTTCGATACAATTATACTATTGAAAATGGATGAAATAGGAGACATATATTTTCATTGGCCGCCATCGAAATTGTAAAATACTGTTCATAAGCAAATAAAGATTATTAACAGTATTGATTGATTAACAGTAATCAAAACAACAACAAAAGTCTTTTGTACATTTAAAGATCGTTCTCTAAATTAACGTAAGTACAAATGTATGAGCGGTGTTCGCTTCAGTTTCTAATGGATCGCTTTTGTTTCGCTTCGGTCGGATCTCCCCCGGCCTCGGCTCCCTCGTGTAATGACTGCGTTGAAACCGATACGTTGCTGTGACTTTGCAAACTTCGATGCCTCTCTTTTTGTTTTGTTGTCTGCATCAAAGCATATCATACAGACTTAGTTGGAGTGGTTAACAGGAATACAATATATTTTGTTTACCATTTCTGGTATTAAAAAAAAGGGTTAAGAGTAATAGCGTACCATAATAGCGTACGGTCGCATTCAGAATAGAAAAGTTGAGTAAAAATTGATCATTGAGATTGCAAAATCAATGGCACCTTTTTAACATGTTTCAATATTAACCAATACCAGCAATTTTCACCAGAAGAAGTACGCAGAGTGCAGACAGGTCGTGTCGAGGTTGGTAGATTTCAACTTTATACGGAATGAGATTAATAGTGCTTCGGAAGACTTGGCTACCAGCTCACCCGAGTCTTTCAATTCCAAATTGATACCAGAAATGCGGCTCTTTAGAGAGGAAATTAGCAAGGTCAGAGAAGAATTAAGAGATTTTCGGTGAGATATGGCAGAATTGCGAAATTCGTTAGTGTGTGCAAATATATTTGTACCCACATATGTACATTGCTTTAATCTCAAAGTAAAATCGCTCAATGCTAAAGCATTGTGTTATGGTATCTGCAAAAACGAAGGTACCACAAACACGCATACCTGTCTGTCTGAACCTTTTATTTCTGTGGATACCATGAAAACTGAGGTGTACGCGTCTCAATGTTATGTATGTTTATATTTCCAATCCTGTAGAAGATTTTATACATTTATTCAAGGTTAGTATATACAAAAGTGTAATTAAAAATGGTGCACTGAATCTTCACTAATAGCTGTGTTGTTTTGTGTTTATTTCAATTGATTATTCTTCTCGACACTCTGTGCAATTAACCTGTGCCCTTTACAATGAGTGTTCCATGTCTTCTATATTATATGGAATAGAATCAATGGAGATTGTTTTACTATAGTATAACCAAAGAACTAGATTATACGTGTGTATCAATATGGGTTATATGCGGAGAGTTCAAGAACAGGGTAAACAGAAGATAGAAAGGAATTATGTGCTTCAGGAAGGTCTTATATTATCTTCTTGCATTCCCCAATACTGGCGTAGTCAGAGGTGGAGACAATTTAGCACTTTTATCAACCCAATTTTCAACACAGCTTATTTGGGTCAATATGACAGTGTCCAAGCTAAAAATACAATGTGCTTATATGAATATGTACTAACATAGCTAATTAATTATTAAACCTCCATGACTCGGTTACAAACTTTCATATTTATCAAACAATTATTCGCTTCTAACGGGATTCGAACCAGCAATCCTCAGCTTTGAAAATCACTATGATATCGGCTATCGGATCGTCCGCCATTTTTTATGTTTTAATCGGTAACAACATATTTAGTGAGCATAGCTGTGCTAATGGTGATACTGCAGATTGTATTTATAATGCACCCTCTGATGTACTTCCATCATAAAACAAGGAAAACTCAATGAAAGAAGGTTAAGCTTATGAGCTTGTTAGGGTACCATACCAATTTTGTGTCCATGCCACATACAAAAATTACTTAAGAAATTTAAAAAAAAATATTGGTAAGAGCCTTCCGCCCACATTATATCGAAAGACATCGCTTGAAGCTCTACATGATCATATCTAAAATGTGGTACAATCCATCACTGCTTAGGAATCGTCTGGTTCAGTACTACATTCTTACAAATATCTCTCTCAGTGTAACAATTATTCTGTTTGGGTTTGAAGGCTATGCTAAGCCAGTGTAACCACTATAATGCCAGTGTAAAGACTATAAGGTATTCCATTTTAGTCATCGGGAGTGAAAAGGGGTCATAGGAGGCAGAAGCTACTTACCATCAGTCAACCTTTTCAACATAACAACTGCAAAACACTTGAAACAGAAACACTCCAGTTGTTACACTTCTACTTGACTACAGAAATGGTTGCGTGGTCATGACTACAGCGACTCCCAGACAAAGAAAAGGACTACGACCTTTACATACACCATACTTTACAAAACACATAAAAAGTAATAAAAGTCAATGGAGTGAAGAACTCTTTCATGGGGGTTTTACACTTTTACAACAAAAGCCCAGTAACAAATATACTAATACTGCATCAGTACTCAATCGGCCATTGTCTACAACGCCTTGCCCAAAATAAAAGGGTTTGTTATTCCACAGCATGGAAATATTACGTAAATGATTTACATACACCATTATCACAATGTGCGCGGTGATTATGCTTTATTGGTTGGTAAAATTATGTATTTACGTAGTGACGTAGCCGACTGACGACTTGAAAGACGATGGCCTTAATTCTATTTGTGCTAATGGAGGTGAGTTATTTAGAAAAATATTTTTAAATGGACTAGATATTATTATCCGTTAAGTATTCTGTCGACGTACGGTCAATATAGAAAACATTTTTTCTGCATTGTTAACATTTGGTCTCGGGTCTATCTGTTACTTTGGAATCAGAGCAATGTACGTGAAGTCCGTGAGATCCGTGACTTGAGATGTTTTCTGCCAACGTCAGTAATCGAATGTTCCACTACAGCGAGTCGTATTGCGAAGGTAAAGTTGAAATTTGAAAACTATTTTAACCTCCGACATCGTTGATTTTGTACAATGAAGCTTTTTATTTTCAGTAAACTTATTTTGTCAGATATCTACATAAATTCCCAAACGGGTCAGAAAACTAATTTTTCTACACTGCCTCATTTCCGGCTATTTAGGTGCAATCATTATTCGAAAACACAACTACTTTAGCTATTAACTTTGGGATCGGAGCAATGTATGTGTTGTTGTCCCTATCAATAGATTAGAATAGAAAACATTTATAAAAAAATACACACATACATAAATTTAAGTACAAAAAAAGAAAGAAAGAAGAAAGGAAGTCACAATAGCCGAGTAATAGGGTGGTCGGAATTTCGAGTCGAGAGACCCGAGTTCGATCCCCAGGTAGGCTCGTACCTATGGGTTTTTTCAAAAACTTATGTACGAATTTATCGTTGGCTTGGACATTAAGATGGCGACGGGCTCACCACCGGTCACGTTGTTCCGAAAATATCTTCGATGGAAGGTGGGTCGAAAGGACTTTATTTTTATTTATTTACAAAAAAAGATTAATGGACAATACAAATAAATGGACAATACATTCAAAACTACAAACTAATGAGTCGCTTGTGGCGAAAAGTTCTCACTTAGATAATTATAAAGTACTAGCTAACTGAAAGATACATATATTATGTTACATACCATTTAACTTTTGTAATGATTTTGCACTTGAGTGTTCAGGAGCGATCATTCTTGGTAACAATTATATAATAAAGCAGTAAGTATTATATATCATATCGATGTAAGTGTCGCATACTCGTAAGTCGACGCTCCCGGTGTCTGCGAGATGGCATATCTATATTGCATCGCTCTCAGTACGCTACAAGTTTAGCTGCATTAACTAGATAAAGGGCGACGGAAGAATTTATTGGTTTATTTGCTTTTGATCCAAAAGACGAGATAAGTCACTTTTACGTTACACAATCTTGAAACTTTAGAAACACAGCTACGTACTCGTATTATAATAAGACTAGCTGTTGTACCCGAATTCGAATAATGACATTCGAATATATCAGATGATGAAATTAATCTGGGAATGACGTACAGCAAAGTGTAAGATGCGAGGTGTTTGCTACTGCGATCAGCAATTCGCTTGCCGAGCACGGTTTGTAACGAAACAAATCCTCGCTACGGAAGAGGTCAATGCCCTGCAGTGAAAATAAATCCAAGTAGTAATTAAAATATAAACCGACAATATCTTATTTTCTTTAAAAATTCAATAAAAATTTCATCTTGCGAAAATTAATTTAAAAATAACTGATTTTGGTTTCAGAACATTTACTTTTTCCTTTAATTTTTCTAATGATTTATATCAGAATGAGGTGTAGTAAATTATAGGACTACCCTAGACTATCGCAGTCTCTTATATTCCTTTTTTTATTAATAAAATAAATATATCCCAGGTCCCTTACAAATGTTCGTTGCATTCGCATATTCACGATCCAGCACATCAAAACTGAGCGGAACTTTTCAAATATTGCATACTCAGCTAACATCTTTAAGTTCCTTTCGTAATTTTCTTCAGATTCCCAGCACTTCTTACAGGCAAAGTTTTAAAATTAACGTGCATTGTTTATCTTGTCTATATATGCATGTGTCTGCATATATATATGCATTGTATGTCTCAGAGTAATATGTAATTTTTTTATTTATTTATATTCAGAAAAAAAAAACAAATTACAAATGAAAAAGGAAGTTAAGGAAATTAAGGAAGTTAATTCTATTCGTGATCTAGGTGTTCAGATAGACTCTAAAATATCTTTTAGAGAACATATAGATAATATTGCTGACAAAGCAAATAAATGTCTCGGATTTATAAAGAGATCGTGTAAGGATTTCCGGTCAATATTACCTTTAAAAATACTCTATAACGCATATGTACGCATATGCTTCACCTATTTGGAATCCTATGTATCAGTGTCATATATCTCGTATCGAGCGTATTCAAAAAATTTACTAAATATCTTACAAATAAAAGTCAATCGGTATCTCGTTTCGTAAGTTACCCTCAAAGGTTAGAACATTTTAAAATGAAGTCCTTGGAACATCGTAGAACTACGACAGACTTAATGCTTTTGCATAAAATTCTGAATGTAAATCTGTTAGTTCCTGAATTACTCAGTGAAGTAAATATTGCTGTTTCACGCAGGAGTAGCCTCAGGGCTGTTAGAACAAAAAAGGTGTTGAGACTTAATCGCTATCGCACTAATGTAGGCAAGAACTCACTTCTTAACAGAATTTCTACAACATACAATAATATTGCATCGGTAAACCATAGCCTTGACATCTTCCACAATACCACCAAACAGTTTTGCAACTATATTAATTTCAATGATTACTAAAATATAAAATAACAAGTGTATACATGTGTGTAAGTGTTTATGTTATTAAAGAATATCTATATGTGTGTGAGTGCATGTATATATGTGTATATATATGTATGCACATATATGTCTCAAGAAATGTTTTCTAGCTATATCTTTTAAATATAATATAATGTAGTAATATAATAGTTTTTAATATAATACAGTAGTTTTTTTTGTACAATGGAGTTCGTCCATACAAATAACATTTATTTAGCAGTTTACTTATTTTAGATCAGATAAATGACATTAATTATAACCAGATAATTGACATTATTAATATATAATATAATTTATACTTGAGATTGTTGTCACTTGGTGAAATTGCGTTGCATTAAAATTCATTATTGAACATCATTTATCATCATCCCGTAATGATGCCGTAAGGCGAAACCGGTCGGTTAATTAATAAATAATTAATAAATAATTAATAAATAATTAATAAATAATTAATAAATAATTAATAAATAATTAATAAATAATTAATAAATAATTAATAAATAATTAATAAATAATTAATAAATAATTAATAAATAATTAATAAATAATTAATAAATAATTAATAAATAATTAATAAATAATTAATAAATAATTAATAAATAATTAATAAATAATTAATAAATAATTAATAAATAATTAATAAATAATTAATAAATAATTAATAAATAATTAATAAATAATTAATAAATAATTAATAAATAATTAATAAATAATTAATAAATAATTAATAAATAATTAATAAATAATTAATAAATAATTAATAAATAATTAATAAATAATTAATAAATAATTAATAAATAATTAATAAATAATTAATAAATAATTAATAAATAATTAATAAATAATTAATAAATAATTAATAAATAATTAATAAATAATTAATAAATAATTAATAAATAATTAATAAATAATTAATAAATAATTAATAAATAATTAATAAATAATTAATAAATAATTAATAAATAATTAATAAATAATTAATAAATAATTAATAAATAATTAATAAATAATTAATAAATAATTAATAAATAATTAATAAATAATTAATAAATAATTAATAAATAATTAATAAATAATTAATAAATAAATAAAAAAAATAAAGTGAATTGTGTACAAGTGTTCAACAATTAATTTTATAAAAAATGAAAAATAAATATAAATATCTTCACGCAATTCCCAATACAGGGGTAGACAGAGGTCTAGTCTAGACGATTAAGTCTCTTCGACCCACCTTCCACCGAAGATATTTTCGGGACAACGTGACAGGTGGTGAGCCCATCGCCGCCTTTATGTCCAAGCCAACGATATTCGTACATAAGTTTTTGAAAAACCCATTGGTACGTGCTTGCCACCTGGGGATCGGACTCGGGTCTCTCGACTCGAAATTCCGACCACCCAGCCACTCGGCTATCGTGACTTTAAGTTAACACACAAGAGTCATACTCCTATTCCTAAAAATACCTATTCCTAAAATCACTGGATCGTTTCACACAAATATTGATAGCTAGGATTTGACGTCAACGACGGGATCAACGATTCTAAACACAATACCAGTTCGTCACTATGGATCTCTATATACATAATTCAACGGTATGTGCTCTAAACTCCGCCAAAAGTAGACAGTGGTAGAGCCACGCATCAGCATTTTTTGTTGTATGAATGGGCAGGCTCGACATATAATTTTAATGTATAATTAAGTCCCTTCGGCCCACCTTCCACCGAAGATATTTCGGGACAACGCGACAGGTGATGAGCCCGTCGCCGTTTTTATGTCCAAGCCAACGACATGAATCGTACATAGGTTTTTGAAAAACCCATTGGTACGAGTCTGCCACCTGGGGATCGAACTCGGGTCTTTTGACTCGAAATTCCGACCACCCAAGCACTCGGCTATCGTGACTTTAAAAACATCCCTCAGTAATTGGCTATGTTTAATTTTTTTTCTCATTTCATTAAAGCCCGTAGTAAGAAAACAAACTTTGGGACAAAATTAATGTTGTGAAAAAAAATTGTCTTCGTTATATATATTATATATTTTATTTTGTGAGAATATATTTTTTTTTATATTTTTATCTTCACGCACAATCCCTGACAGGGTAGCCAGAGAGAACAGATCGCCAAGTGTCACGATCCCTACATACTTCTTTCGCTTCTTTCAGATTCATCATCTTCTTCATACATGCACGTCTAGGTATCCGAGTACTCTTGACCCTCCTCTCTTCGAGCAATTTACTCACATGGTCTTCGAAAGTTAATCTCGGTCTACCTCGACACCTTTTAATATTAACTTTCGCGCTATATATTTTCTTCACCATTCGGTCTTCACTCATTCGCTCAACGTGCCCAAACCATCGAAGCACGCCCTTATCCATTTTTGAGACAAGGTCATCTTTCAAACCTGCCATATTGCGAATCTCTTCGTTTCGCTTTCGGTCGGCCATGGTAAGGCCGCACATTTTACGAAGAGATCGCATCTCCACTGCATTCAACCTGCTTTTATGCTTCTTCTGGCATACCCAGGTTTCGCTGCCATATAACAAAGTCGGTACCAACACTGCGTTATGTATTGCAAGGCGTGCACTTTTCACAACGCCTTGCCTTTTGATTAACGCAGTCAGGGCACCATTGACTAATGTTCCCGGCAGCGACACGCCTGTCCACATCTAAATCACATCTTCCATCCCGGCTAAACGCACTCCCCAAGTATACAATTTCATTCACCTGTTCTAGACATTCCTGATTTACCCAAATTTCGCACTTCGTTCTTTCTTCGTCCCTTTCAAATACCAGAACCTTAGTTTTATTAGCATTCAAACGGAGACCATTAATTTCACATTCTTCTTTCATACACGTGACTAATGCCTGCAGTTCTGCCTCTGATGGCGCTATAAGCACTGCATCATCAGCATAAAGCAGACAATTTACTTTTATGTCACCCAATTTCACACCCAAACAGCTATCTTTCAGCTTCTGTAAACAGCTGTCGAGATACAGTATGAATAGCCAGGAAGACATGACACAACCCTGTTTTACGCCCGTTTGGACGCTAAACATGGGTGACAGGTCATGTCCTACCCGCACACAGGCTTTACAGTCACAGTAAAGTGACTGCACAGCCCTTAGCAATCGACCATCCACACCATACCCCGGCAACAGTTCCCACATTTTCTTCCTTACAACCTTATCAAATGCTTTCTCAAGATCCACAAAGCACAGAAAATCTTCTGGTTAGCAGCCAGAAGCTTCTCCGTGATCATGCGGAGAGGAAACATTTGATCCGTGCATTCTCTTCCAGGTCTAAATCCGCATTGTGCCTCCCATAGAAATCTTTCCGATTTCTCTTGCATCCTACGTGTCAAAACCTTCGAGTAACTTTACTTGCTAAACTGGTCAAGCTGATCGCCCGATAGCACCCGCAGTCATAATGTGAACCTTTGCCTTATATAAAGGCACAATGACCGCGGATCGCCAATCATCCGGAACAGCCCCGTTCGCCAGCACAAATTGCACAGCAGATGAAAGCTGTCCCAGACGCGTGGCCCACCATACTTGACCATTTCAGCAGTAACTCTGTCTAGTCCCGCAGCCTTACCACATTTCAAACTTCTAATCGCACATTCAATCTCTTTCATACTGATGACCTCAGTGTCATCGAGGTCCGAGTCTGGCGTACCAGTCACGGCGTCACCCCCGGATCCCTCACTAAGATCATCACACGCATACATTTCTATAAAATTCGCTCCATCGCTGCATGACGTCCGATTTTTCTGAGAGGACGTCATTGGTTCCCGAAAGCACTTTATTCATTCTTAAGGCTGTCGCACCACTCCGGGTCCTTCCAACCTCTTTCCAGAAGAGTTTGGAGTTCTCCTTGAAGTTGTGCGACAACCTTTCGTCCGCTTCCATTCTACTCCTTTCACGCACTTCCTCAATCAATGCTTTCGTGTGAACTTTCTGGAGCTTATATCTTTCTTTCCTCTTCTCTCTCATATCCTTATCATTACTAGAGGCCAAGTAGTCTAACCATGCTTTCTTCTTCTTATTTACAGCTTCTTTCACTTCGTCATTCCACCATGCATCACCCTTTTACTACTACCTCTTTTCACATTTCCACACACGTCTTCCGCTGCACTAACCATTCCATCTCTAAGGCTCTGCCATATTTCTTCCACACATTCTTTCCTAACACCAATGCTGTCCAGCTTTTCGGCTACCCTTGCTTGATATTTATTCCTAGTGTCCGCTTCCTGAAGCTTCCAGCTTCGGATGCTACCGACCGACTGTGGTTCTGGTATCGTTGTCCGGTGGCGCCAACCCGCGAACAGACCCCTAAATCTAGTAATCACTAGGTAGTGATCCGTTCCCAGGTCAGCACCTCGGAACACTCGCGTATCCGTCACCTGTTTTCGCAGTCGGTCATCCACCAGGAATAAATCGATCATACTTCTCTCATTCTCTCTTGTTCTAGTATACATATGGATTTTCTTGTGACTAAACATAGTGTTTGTCACAAGAAGACCCTTTTCCTTGCATACAGCCAGTATAAGCTTGCCAGCATCGTTAACCCTTTTATCGCCAACATTCCAAGCACCGACTCGTACCCTGGCCGAGCGGTACCAACCCATCCATTCAAATCACCACATACAACAATTCTTTCGTTTCCTCTAACCAAGTCTAGAACTTCTCTTACATTCTCCCAAAACTCCTCCAGCTCAGCTCTGGACGACGAAGCCACCGGCGCATAAACAGCCAAAAGGAATAACTTCGTCAGTCCCAATTTAAAGCGAACCCAGAGAAGTCTTGAGTTCACAGCCTTATATTCAGTCATAACATCGACCAGACGAGACGACAGCAGCACCCCACTCCATGGCAGGCGCTCTCGCTCTCCGGGACTCCGGACCATAGAGCTAACGCCCCGCCAGGGAGCTCTTCAGTACCACTGCCCTTCCGCTTGGTCTCCGACAAACACACGACATCTAATTCTCTTTCTTTCATTATTTCAATCAACTCATTCGTCTTATCTCTCATGCCTCCTCTAACATTCCACGTGCCAACTCTGCACTCCGTCCTCCACCTTCCGCCGTGTCGGGCTGTGCGTGACGGGTGGCGGTCCCCATCGCCGCTTTGCGCGCTGCATTTCACACCAACGGGGACGAACTGGTGTGCGTCGCCTTGGGGACGCCCTAACCTCGTTGGCATGGGTGCGCAGCTGTGTAGAATTGCAGCCCTGAAAAGGGCTGGCAGGGGTCGCGACGAGCACGCTTCTACAATGACCCCCAAGATATTATATTTTGTGAGAAATTATATAATTTTGTGTTAAATATAGATAGGGACAACATCACATACATTGTTCCGGTCTCACATTAAGTAGCTACAGCACTTGTGCTAAGGAATAAAACCAAAAATCAAAAACTGAAAACAAAGGCCCGAGAAAATACGGATAAAGATATTTTTGCGATTGATTCGCGTGGGAGTCTAACCCGGGACCTCAGAGCTGGCGACCATGAGAACCGGTGTGGACGCCCCTTTACCACTGACTTTGTAATATACACTATTCGTCATATATAACGAAAAAGCAAAAGAAATGGATAACAGAGACATAAACCAACGTCCATGGCATTTGATCACTCATTGAAACATACGTATAGCACTAAATAAACATATTCTTTTAAATATTTAAGAAACTATGGAATATATTATAAAACCTATCGCAATATTAAGAGATTTTAGTTTCATTCCCCACGTGAAGAGTTCGTAGCAAACAGGTTACGGAAACTCGTTATTACTTGAAACTTAAACGACAGGTTGACTACGTGTTACGTTGATCATAACTCCGACGAAAGTGGGTCATGTGGTCACAAAGTCAAATGTTTCACAAACTCAGATACGTCTTCGTGACACATCTTGTAACGACAACAATACATATTGCTATTACGCACTGCCACCTCCGAAACAATATAAATTTTTCTTACAAAATACATGAGAGATTTATAAAATCAACTCACGCAGACAGCGAGGTGGTAAGTGTCGCCTGGGATAGTCGGAGTTAGGTTCAAAACCCGCTAGTTCTAATTATGCTTATATGCCTTAATTCATTTTGTGTTTCAATTTGGTGTAGGTTTTTTGATATCATCTTGTATTAAATCATAACGGTGCTAGAGAAGTTATTACTTCAAAAAATACGAACAAAACTGTAAATGAATACTAATATTTTTGGCCACTAAGTAATTGCCTAATATTTTTGCTCTCATAAAGTTATTTGACCTTTTAATATTTTCAGTAATTAATATTGTCAAATGAATTTCTTAATAATTTAATACTTATTTGATCTAATGTATTTTTAATGTTTGATTTTGATTACTTATAACTTTTTTATTTTATAAGACTTACTTACTTTACTTTCAAGCACAATCCCTGACGGGATAGCCAGAGAGAACAGATCGCCAAGTGTCACGATCCCTACATTCCTCTTTGGCTTCTTTTAGATTCTTCATACACGCACGTCTAGGTATCCGAGTACTCTTGACCCTCCCCTCTTTGAGCAATTTGCTCACATGGTCTTCGAAAGTTAGTCTCGGTCTACCTCGGCACCTTTTAATATTAACTTTCGCGCTATATATTTTCTTCATCATTCGGTCCTCACTCAACTTTTATTTTGTAAGACAATTGAGTAATTTGAAATAAAATGTTCACTAAAGTGTATATAAAGATTACGTTAAAAATCGTTGTTAAAAGAAGTCATGGTAGCCGAGTTGGATGATTGGAATTCGAGTCAAGAGACCCTAAGTCGATCCCCAGGTGGTAGGCTGTTACCAGTGGTATTTTTTAAATTGTACGATTTGTGCCGTTGGCTTAGACTACAAGACGATAACTCACCACCTGTTACGTTGCCTGGACCAAAAGGGTCTTCAGGACTAAAAGACTTAAATGTCTATATACCCCAATCCCCTCTGTCTACCCCAATATTAGAGATGGCGTGAAGATATTTAGTATTGATTATATCCAAACTAAGCCATGCTAGGTTTTTTGTTATTAAATTCATGAGAATTAAAAAAAATCGATTGACATGCTTTTATAAGTCATGATAGCTGAGTGGTTGGGTGGTCGGAATTTCGAGTCAAAGCACCCGAGTTCGATCCCCAGTTGGCAGGCTCGTACCAATGGGATTTTAAAAAATTATGTACGAATTATATCGTTTACGTGGACAAAAAGTCGGCGACGGTCTCACCACCTGTCACGTTGTCCCGAAAATATCTTCGGTGGAAGGTGGGTCGGGTGGACCTAATTATCTTTTCTCTACCCTGTATAGGAAATGCGTGAAGCTATTTATTTATTTACGTGCTTTAAAAATCAATACAAATATGCCATAAAGGTGTAGATGACATTATCGTATAATATTTACGTAAGTGGTCAGATGTCACCGATATCAAAATGTAAGAAGAGAAAACGAATTTAGGATTTGAACTTTTGTTCGACACGGTGGCTCGGCAGAAAGTTGCCACTGTATTGCGGGGGTCGCGGACTCGAATCCCGCTCAAGTCAGTTTAAATTTCTCATTTATTTTATTATGGCGAACTCTGATATTATTGTTCTAATTATAAGTAGCCTAAGTTAATCCTGTAATAAATTTCAAAATAAACGAAAACAACATCTATTACTTTCAAGCACAATCCCTGACGGGGTAGCTAGAGAGAACAGATCGCCAAGTGTCACGATCCCTACATACCTCTTTGGCTTCTTTTAGATTCATTATCTTCTTCATACACGCACGTCTAGGTATCCGAGTACTCTTGACCCTCCCCTCTTTGAGCAATTTGCTCAAATGATCTTCGAAAGTTAGTCTCGATCTACCTCGGCACCTTTTAACATTAACTTTCGCGCTATATATTTTCTTCATCATTCGGTCCTCACTCAACTTTTTATTTTATAAGACTTACTTACTTTACTTTCAAGCACAATCCCTGACGGGGTAGCTAGAGAGAACAGATCGCCAAGTGTCACGATCCCTACATACCTCTTTGGCTTCTTTTAGATTCATTATCTTCTTCATACACGCACGTCTAGGTATCCGAGTACTCTTGACCTCCCCTCTTTGAGCAATTTGCTCAAATGATCTTCGAAAGTTAGTCTCGATCTACCTCGGCACCTTTTTAATATTTTCAGTAATTAATATTGTCAAATGAATTTCTTAATAATTTAATACTTATTTGATCTAATGGATTTTTAATGTTTGATTTTGATTACTTATAACTTTTTTTATTTTATAAGACTTACTTACTTTACTTTCAAGCACAATCCCTGACGGGGTAGCCAGAGAGAACAGATCGCCAAGTGTCACGATCCCTACATACCTCTTTGGCTTCTTTTAGATTCATTATCTTCTTCATACACGCACGTCTAGGTATCCGAGTACTCTTGACCCTCCCCTCTTTGAGCAATTTGCTCACATGGTCTTCGAAAGTTAGTCTCGGTCTACCTCGGCACCTTTTAATATTAACTTTCGCGCTATATATTTTCTTCATCATTCGGTCCTCACTCAACTTTTATTTTGTAAGACAATTGAGTAATTTGAATTAAAATGTTAACTAAAGTGTATATAAAGATTACGTTAAAAATCGTTGTTAAAAGTGGTTATGATAGCCGAGTTGGATGATTGGAATTCGAGTCAAGAGACCCTAAGTCGATCCCCAGGTGGTAGGCTGGTATCAGTGGTATTTTTTAAATTGTACGATTTGTTTCGTTGGCTTAGACTTCAAGACGACAACTCACCACCTGTTACGTTGTCCCAAAAGAGTCTTCAGGACTAAAAGACTTAAATGTCTATACCTCTGTTTACCCCTACCCCAATATTAGGGATGGTGTAAAGATATTTAATATTTATTATATCCAAACTAAGCCATGCTAGGTTTTTTGTTATTAAATTCATGAGAAATATGAAAAAATCGATTGATATGGTTTTGTAAGTCACGATAGCTGAGTGGTTGGGTGGTCGGAATTTCGAGTCAATGCACCCGAGTTCGATCCCCAGTTGGCAGGCTCGTACCAATGGGGTTTTCAAAAATTATGTGCGAATTATATCGTTTACGTGAGCATAAAGTCGGCGACGGTCTCACCACCTGCCACGTTGTCCCGAAAATATCTTCGGTGGAAGGTGGGTCGGAGGGACCTAATTATCTTCTCTCTACCCCTGTATTGGGAAATGCGTGAAGCTATTTATTTATTTACGTGCTTTAAAAATCAATACAAATATGCCATAAAGGTGTAGATGACATTATCGTATAATATTTACGTAAGTGGTCAGATGTCACCGATATCAAAATGTAAGAAGAGAAAAAGGAATTTAGGATTTGAACTTTTTGTTCGACACGGTGGCTCGGCAGAACGTTGCCACTGTACTGCGGGGGTCACGGACTCGAATCCCGCTCAAGTCAGTTTAAATTTCTCATTTATTTTATTATGGCGAACTCTGATATTATTGTTCTAATTATAAGTAGCCTAAGTTAATCCTGTAATAAATTTCAAAATAAACGAAAACAACATCTATTTTGTTGTAACACTAAAAGCTTTTGCCGTATTTATACGAGCTATAGCATTAAATTACATTTTAACAATAAAACTAAAGTCCGAAAGAAAGATATAAAGTAAGTTAAATGCGGATACTTTAGCTAAGTGCGGCCGTAAAGCTACGCAGCCTTTCCGCGGAATCTTTATCAACTTTACTTCAAACAGTTTTTATTTACACTTTCACAATTTCAATCCCAAAAATTTTTCAATGTATGGATAGCCAGAGGTCAAGACAATATAATAGTTTCGTCCCAAATTTCACAATTGCTGACAGATCAGTTTAGATCGCATAAGGTACGTACTTAAGAGGTTTTTTTGAAATTGCTATGCGATTTGTAACGTTTGTGAGCTCAGGTCCGATACCTATTCTTACGCTGTTGTCATTTGAACAACATCACTTATATTGATATCCTAAAGTACCTAAGTATATATATATATATATATATATATATATATATATATATATATATATATATATATATATATATATATATATATATATATATATATATATATATATATATATATATATATATATATATATATATATATATATATATATATATATATATATATATATATATATATATATATCTTCACGCAATTCCCAATACAGGGTAGACAGAGGTCAAGTCTAGACAATTAAGTCCCTTTGACCCACCTTCCACCGAAGATATTTTCGGGACAACGTGACAGGTGGTGAGCCCATCGCCGCCTTTATGTCCAAGCCAACGATGAAATTCGTACATAAGTTTTGAAAAACTCATTGGTATTGCCACCTGGGGATCGAACTCGGGTCTCTCGACTCGAAATTCCGACCACCCAACAAATCGGCTATCGTGACTTTTACGTACCTAAGTAGCCAAAGGAAATCAGTAACCAAACAAAATAGAAACTAAAGACCACAGTGCTCTGCCGTACCATCATACTTTTAGCTCTGAGGTCCATATAAAATTATTCAACATTACAAAACAGTGTACCAACATGGTAAACAGATCCTCTAGAATCTGACTTGTAAGATAAAACTTCCAAAGTTAACCTCATTAATACTCAAAAAGTATGAGAACGCTTACTCCACAGCTATAAATAACAATATTAAAATTATTATACAGCCAGATTAAGGACAATTACATTTTCGGTGTCCAAGGTATCCATATCAGACTCTACCTCCGGCATTTTAAAATATGTGAAGATAAACAAAATGAATGTCTATAGTACTTGTGCTGGAAACTGCACTGAAAACTGAAACATTCGCTACATGGGGGCGATTCCAAAGGAAAAACAACTTTTATTAAAACAAAACCAAAACCACCACCGGCCATGTCCATTTGCAAGCGGATTTAACCAGAGTTTCATCAATACAGTTCCAGAAAGTTCTATCGAGTACCGATATACACAGACAAGACGTGTTTTAAAAGTTAGATAATCAGCAACCCCGAGCACGACGACATCCGATTAAGAAAGTAACCAAACTTTTTTTTTATACCTCGGAACTGTTTGCAACTTTTTTACGCGGAGATCTTTCTAAACTGTTCTTTAAAGTCGCATTTTAGGCAGCTTTATGTTACAAGTTTCTTTATACCTTTTGACTGTCAATTTTTAAGTATTAAAAAATAACTCCCCGCAATATTGTGCAGGTCGTCGCTTAAGCTTGTGGGGTTCATTATACACTGCGTTTGCCTGGACGGTGTTGCCATTCTAGATTTTTTTCCCTACGCTGGTTAGTTCTAGGAGTTACAGCCTCCTTCAGGCTATATCGGTGATCGTACAGAGGAGTTATCCACCTTTAAAATCTGAAAAAAATTAAAGTCTAATCTCTATTACAGTGTAGAAAATTGCGTGTGTTAAAGAAATGAAACAGAAATTAATATTTAAAGCTTAATAGGTAGATAAAAGCAAGAGAAATGACATCATAAGTTTAATCAGAGCTCCATACGCGAATCTGAGACGCAGCAAAGATCTTCAGTAAAGGCATTTATCGTCGGATGAAATGAAAATTTCTTGATTAATTTCGAATTGCCTCGGGCTATTCATTCAGTGCTGTCGTCGATTTTGTTACTGTTTAACGGATTGGATATTTTGTACAAGAGTGCACGAATGCGTGTACACTTGACGAGCTGTACTTTTTATCTGCCCCGTCAGAGATTACGCGTGAAGATATCATAATAATAACCAAATCACTATGCTACCATAACTAACATGTATAATCTAAAAATAAAATACAAGGCAACAAAGAGTAGGCTGATATAAAATTCTTGACAAGTCGCTTTGCATCTAGGCCGCTTATTTGTACCCTTGTTTAAAATAGATCAGAGGCGGGACGGATTAACCTAAAAAAAAATGTTGTCTTTTGAATTATTAATGGCATGCGTAGATATATAAGTAGAATCCCACTCACTCTCACCCACAATACTCTTACGTATCGGCCTGTAAAAGGCCAGCACAGGATAAACACCGTGCCCGTAAAGAAAATTTACACTCCTCACCATGCTTGGCAAGCAAATTGTCAAATGCAAAGCTAGACTACTGTCCTTTTTAACGTTGCTGCCCATTGCTTGTCCAGTCTCGTTTGCTTTTGTCAGCTATTATTATTATTTTTCTGTGTGCCTGTCTTTCTGTTTGTTCCGGCTAATATCTGAAGAAGCTGGACTGATTTCAACGGATCTCTCACTGGCCATGGAATAACTAAGGTAATATTTTATTTTAGAAAATAATTAGAGTTTCATGTTAAGTTTTAAATCGCGGGCCAAAGCCTAGTTGGGTGGCTAGTTTGCAAAACTATTAATGCCATAAAAAAAGATAGATAGACGTTTAATCCTAAGAAAAAAAAAATAAAAAAAATATCTTCTCGCAAAATATTTTCCAAATACAGGGGTAGACATAGGTCAAATCTAGACAATTAAGTCCCTTTGACCCACCTTCCACCGAAGATATTTTCGGAACAACGTGACAGGTGGTGAGCCCGTCGCCGTCATGAAAAACTCATTGGTACTGTCACCTGGGGATCAAACTCGGG
>JAGSMR010000162.1:0-157382 GCA_029286605.1 Sericinus montela | reverse complement strand
AGAAACAATAATAAAGAATAATAAAGAAACAATAATAAAGAAACAATAATAAAGAATAATAAAGAAACAATAATAAAGAATAATAAAGAAACAATAATAAAGAATAATAAAGAAACAATAATAAAGAAACAATAATAAAGAATAATAAAGAAACAATAATAAAGAAACAATAATAAAGAAACAATAATAAAGAATAATAAAGAAACAATAATAAAGAAACAATAATAAAGAAACAATAATAAAGAAACAATAATAAAGAAACAATAATAAAGAATAATAAAGAAACAATAATAAAGAAACAATAATAAAGAATAATAAAGAAACAATAATAAAGAAACAATAATAAAGAATAATAAAGAAACAATAATAAAGAATAATAAAGAAACAATAATAAAGAAACAATAATAAAGAATAATAAAGAAACAATAATAAAGAAACAATAATAAAGAATAATAAAGAAACAATAATAAAGAATAATAAAGAAACAATAATAAAGAAACAATAATAAAGAATAATAAAGAAACAATAATAAAGAATAATAAAGAAACAATAATAAAGAAACAATAATAAAGAAACAATAATAAAGAAACAATAATAAAGAATAATAAAGAAACAATAATAAAGAATAATAAAGAAACAATAATAAAGAAACAATAATAAAGAATAATAAAGAAACAATAATAAAGAAACAATAATAAAGAAACAATAATAAAGAAACAATAATAAAGAAACAATAATAAAGAAACAATAATAAAGAAACAATAATAAAGAAACAATAATAAAGAAACAATAATAAAGAAACAATAATAAAGAAACAATAATAAAGAAACAATAATAAAGAATAATAAAGAAACAATAATAAAGAATAATAAAGAAACAATAATAAAGAAACAATAATAAAGAAACAATAATAAAGAATAATAAAGAAACAATAATAAAGAATAATAAAGAAACAATAATAAAGAATAATAAAGAAACAATAATAAAGAAACAATAATAAAGAATAATAAAGAAACAATAATAAAGAATAATAAAGAAACAATAATAAAGAATAATAAAGAAACAATAATAAAGAATAATAAAGAAACAATAATAAAGAAACAATAATAAAGAAACAATAATAAAGAATAATAAAGAAACAATAATAAAGAATAATAAAGAAACAATAATAAAGAATAATAAAGAAACAATAATAAAGAATAATAAAGAAACAATAATAAAGAATAATAAAGAAACAATAATAAAGAAACAATAATAAAGAAACAATAATAAAGAATAATAAAGAAACAATAATAAAGAATAATAAAGAAACAATAATAAAGAATAATAAAGAAACAATAATAAAGAAACAATAATAAAGAAACAATAATAAAGAAAAATGTAATAAACAAAACAGGGACACTTTGTAAAAATCATTGGATAATGAACTTAGAAAAAAAATTAGGAAAACAAAAAAAAAGTATCGTAAGAATAAATCATAATATGGCCAAAGCAAAGTATCCAGTGCACTACAAGTCACGTGACTGTCATTTGACTGACACTGACATATCTTGTGAACTTTTAATTTACTATTATTGTCATTGAATAAAGATAAACAGTTACCCTAATTTAGTGATTTTAAGTAAGCAAAGTAAACAAACCTCAAGAACAGTAGACATAAGTAATGAAAATGAAATGAAAACAAGCAACAGTAAAAAAAATTATAATTAAACATCATTGTAACAAACAACAGTAAATTAAAAGGTAATTATCCAAAGTAAATATAGCAGAATCAATTCATTTGTTAATTCAAAATAATAAATTTTTTAAAAATTCTAGTACTTATCACTTCTTATTACGGACTGTTCTCTTTGTTTTTAGGTTATGCCCAGAGGAAGCCGCTGTAACAGGTGATGATGACTGACTTGTTAGGTTACTTAATGCAGTCATCGACTGTTTATTCAAGACATCAGGAATTTTGAAAGATCTTCTTCATGAGTAATGCGATGACGCGTTCCATCCTGAGCCTTTACAATGACGTTTCCATCCGATGTCCAGCAGTTTCTGATACCAACACGTTTGCGAGCCAGCATAAAGAGAGCTTGTCTTTGCGAGTCAGAAACTCTGACATAGATACTGAAGTGCCTTTAAACCAACTTTATTTCTCCATATTAATGAACGCATTAGAGGATCCCTAAAGCGAACTAACACAGGTCGACACTTGCCTTCAGTATGTTTGCCTAAGCGATGACAAACTTTGAGCTCATTTATACTAAAACTCTCCAGCGCAAGTTTTTCCTTAAAAAGTTTAACTAAATAATCAGAGAGATTATCCACAAGATTTTCTTCAACACCATGAAGCAATAGATATTTTCTACGATGCCTCATCTCCATTATTTCCAGAGACTTTGAGCACCTGATATTTGTTGTCGAAGCAAGGTCATAATACTCCACACTTGTGCTTTAAATACCTGGAACTCTTCTTGGAGGTGAGAAATGGATGCAGTGGATTGAGGTAATTGTGGTTTAAGCAGCATTTCAAAATCGGATAGCTTCTTCAATAAATTGGCTTCAATAGCTACCTGGTTATCCATGACAATGTCATAGGTAGACATTGTTTATGTATAGTGGTGAAGTGCAGAAGGAGAGAAGTGATATTGTGATATAAGTTTATAGTTTATAGGTTAGCCAGTGGGATGGCACAAATATAACTTTCAAATTATAACATCAAACTTTGTATTATATTTAATGAAAGAACTGTAAGTAAACTGCTAATTTTATTGAAAGTTAACTGTATTAAGTGACTTTATTAATTTTTAAACGTAATTACACTTAGGAGCACAATGTTACCGTTTTATTCAACTACCGCCGAAAAAAAAAAAGAAAGAGTTACTAAATAGATTCCTAGTTAGAAGTGACCCTCCTTTCAAAGCTTATGCGGGTTCAAACCTGGCTAGAGTAAAAATTTTGTCTGATGTGTTTAATGGATTGGTACTCTATTTATGGATGTATACATGATGATACATACATTTATAGAGAAAATATCTCATACATTTCTCCGAACCCAAAGTAAGCACCTAAAGTACTTGTGGTATTGAATCGGAAACAATGAAGGCCCCACAAACACCCAGTCGCGAGAAAATACAGAAAAATGTTTTTTCCAAAATGTCCCGTCCGGGAATCGAACTCAGAACCTCAGATATTGCGACACCTTGAAAAATGGTGTTTATGCCACTCTTACTCGGAGATCTGTTGGCTTTGGACGCTATGACGGCGATAGTTTCACCACCTGTCTCGGTGTTCCAAATACGTTACGGTAAAAGATAAGTCGACCCTAACATTGAGAAAATGAGTGAAGATAAGAAACTCATCAGGGCTTTGAACTTGAGTTTATCTTATTTGAGCACGTATGTCTTACATAAGAAGGTTTTAGCTATTACTTCCTTTTATCGTTTACTTTCTTACTATATATTTTCTTTATTATTTGCTCTTTACTTATTCGTTCGTACAGAAAATAACGTAGCACACCCATTTCAATGATTTCTTTCTTTCTGTCCTACGAAAAACCTTTTGAACCTGTTCTTCCAATCCCTTCGCTTCACTTTCAGTCGGTCAAAACATCGCACATTCTACAAATATATCGCATTTCCATTCCATTAACTTTTCTGTTACATCTCTTCCGACATATCCAGGCTTCACAAAGTCAGTACCAACACTGCGATTTTATGTTGCTAAATAACTAACATAGAGATTCAAAAAATACATAAAAAATAGTGTTTTTCTATATCTTCGCGCAGAATCCCTGAAAGGTTAGCCTGAGAGAGCAGATCCACCTTAAAACAGAGAAACCTTAAAACAATGAAAATAAAATTTACGATTTCGGATGAGAGTAAAATAAAATTGTATGAAATTGTTATTCTAAAAGATTTATAATGAAAGCTTTACGAGAAAGTTTCCGCGTCGTTTAGCGGGTTATAACAGATATATGCCGCGCAGTCGTTACCCGCGGGCATGTTGAGCTGCTTACACAAATAAAACATTTTGGATCACGCTCTATTACCTTCGCGATTGCTTCTGTTCAACTTAGTTGCGTTGGTTTTATAGAAATTTATCTATTCCATTCGAATTTAGACAAGTTTCACGACTTTCGTT
Source organism: Sericinus montela (assembly GCA_029286605.1). NCBI lineage: Eukaryota > Metazoa > Arthropoda > Insecta > Lepidoptera > Papilionidae > Sericinus > Sericinus montela. The sequence goes on along the minus strand of JAGSMR010000162.1, from coordinate 153,251 downwards.
TCGGATCATTGAAGTTTTCGGTGATAATAGAATTACTGTCACTGTACTCTAAAAAACAAAATCATGTCATCAAATCATGTCAGAATAACATAATTACATGTGATCTAACTATCTATCTATCTTCGCGTACAATACCTAACGGAGTAGCCAGAGAGAATGTAGCATGTGAAAATTTGCTCGAAGAGGCCTTCCCTCTTCAAGAGTATTCTTCGAAATGACGAATCTAAAAGAAGCGAAAGAGGTATGTTATTATAGTGACATATGTCCTTAAAACTTGTTTGCAAGCAAGGTTGTTCTACAACTCGATAACCTAGTTGTTAATGAATGGATAAAGGTTATAAATAAATAAATAAATATCTTCACGCAATTCCCAATACAGGGATAGACAGAGGTCTAGTCTAGACACTTAAGTCCCTTCGACCCACCATCCACCGAAGATGTTTTCGGGACAAAGTGACAGGTGGTGAGCCCGTCACCGTCTTTATGACTTTATTACTTTCATAGATAAAGATTACGAATCTGAATTCCGCAAGAGGCAAACATTTGTGTGATGAACATGATAAGCATAGGTGAGTCGAAAGGACTCGAAGTCGAAAGGACAGTTTTGGGAAAATGAGTAGATACCTTACCCATTGAGACGTTCTCTGTGCAAATGTACCGGTATGTTATTTGCACAGAGAAGACTGCCAGAGTGACTCATTTGTCACTGCGATAAAAGACTAAAAGACTGCTAGAGTGACTCATAGAGATAAAAGACTGCTAGAGTGACTCATTTGTCACTGCGGTCGCTCATCGTAGAGTCTACTCGCTCGATAATGCCTTGTTTTGAGGCGAAACACTTGTCGCGTTTTCGTTGGTGATATATGTTACCTGGTTTGAGTGTAGTGGTGGTGGTGCATACAGTGGAATTCGTGCACGCATTGAGGGGGAGAAGGGTGGTGCTCTTCTTCTCTTCGGACCAGGTATATATATACCGTTATTATATACCGTTATTACCGTTACCGTTATTATGTACGTATTATATATGTATTATATACCGTTTTATATTTGCGTGCGGAATGTTGCGAAGTAATTTTTTAAATTCTTTAAAATTTTTTAAATTATAAAAGTATTGTAACAGCTAATGAGTATCGCTTTGAAAGATATAAAGAGTAATCTATATAATGAGGTTTTAAATGATCATGGTAGTAGTATTAATCATAAATGTATGGATTCAGAAAGAAGGTGCCATGAACACCGAGAGCCGATAAAATGTAGAAACGGTATTTTGGATCCCACCGGGAATAGATCATGGGATCTTAAATTTGAAGACCGGCGTGTACGCCACTAGATTACGGAGTTAGATTTCATTCGGGTAAACAACTTTAGAATTAACTTTTGTCACGACGATTATCCTTAAAACTTTATGGTTATATGGTGGTGTTGATAAAAGTTAGAACTTTTTTAGCTTTAAGAAACTAGGATAAGTTTTTTGATTAAGGCATATTTTACATAAGTATGTAACTAAATAGTATAGAGATATTATAACAAAAAAAAAATAAAACAGCTTCTTAAATATCTTCACGACATTCCTAATATTAGTGTACTACAGTTTGGTTAGTCCTAGAGGTTTGTCCACCGACGTGAGAGGCGATGAGTCCTTTCGACCTACCTTTCACCGAAGAAATTTTTGGGACAACATGGCAGTTGGTGAGCCTTTATGTCCTTATGCCCAAGCCGACGCTATAAATCGTAAATAAGATTTGAAAAATCGATTGGTACGAGCCCACCACCTGAGATTCAACCTCGGATCTTTTGACTCGAATTCAGATCACCCAACTATTAGGCTATCGCTAATTTGCGGATTGTAACACGTGTAATTGTCGTGATTGTATTGCACAAAGCGGATTTAGACCTGGAAGCGGATGCACGGATCAAATGTTTTCTCTCCGCATGATCACGGAGAAGCTTCTGGCTGCTAACCAGAAGATTTTCTGTGCTTTTGTGGATCTTGAGAAAGCATTTGATAAGGTTTTAAGGAAGAAAATGTGGGAACTGTTGCCGCGGTATGGTGTAGATGGTCTATTGCTAAGGGCTGTGCAGTCACTTTACTATGACTGTAAAGCCTGTGTGCGGGTAGGGCATGACCTGTCATCCATGTTTAGCATCCAAACGGGCGTAAAACAGGGTTGCGTCATGTTTTCCTGGCTGTTCATACTGTATCTCGACAGCTGTTTACAGAAGCAGAAAGATTTGTATGGGTGTGAAATTGGGTGACATTAATGTAAATTGTCTGCTGTATGCTGATGATGCAGTGCTTGTTGCACCATCAGAGGCAGAACTGCGGACAATGGTCACGTGTATGAAAGTAGAATGTGAAATTAAAGGTCTCCATTTGAATGCTAATAAAACTAAGGACGAAGAAAAAACGAAGTGCGTTTAATTTAGATGAGGACAGGCGTGTCGCTGCCGGGAATAAAGTCAATGGTGCCCTGACTGCGTTAATCAAAAGGCAAGGCGTTGTGAAAAGTGAACGCCTTGCAATACATAACGCAGTGTTGGTACCGACTTTGTTATATGGCAGCGAAACCTGGGTATGCCAGAAGAAGGATAAAAGCAGGTTGAATGCAGTGGAGATGCGATCTCTTCGTAAAATGTGCGGCCTTACCATGACCGACCGAAAGCGAAACGAAGAGGTTCGCAATATGGCAGGTTTGAAAGATGACCTTGTCACAAAAATTGATAAGGGCGTGCTTCGATGGTTTGGGCACGTTGAGCGAATGAGTGAAGACCGAATGGTGAAGAAAATATATAGCGCGAAAGGTAACATTAAAAGGGGTCGAGGTAGATAAAGACTAACTTTCGAAGACCATGTGAGCAAATTGCTCGAAGAGGGGAGGGTCAAGAGTACTCGGATACCTCGACGTGCATGTATGATGAAGATGATGAATCTGAAAGAAGCGAAAGAGTTATGTAGGGATCACAAAATTATGTAAAAAAGCAAATTATTGTAAAATAATTACTTTGAATAAAATATTTATTTACTCTATTCAATCCAATTAAATTTTTACAGTAAACACATTTTTTATGAAAATTAGGAAAACAAGTGGAAAATTCTATATTAAAAAATGGTCAGTACTTTTTTAAATCGTGAATGTTATTAAAAATATTCTTTACAATATATTTTTTATTTGTTATGTGGTAACGTTTAAAGCAGGTAACCGATTTTAAAAAATCTTTCATCTGTAAATAGTTACATTATCAGTGAGTATAGATAACCTATGCCCAATGTTACTTTTATTTTAATTAGAGGTCTCTACTAAATCACAGTAATGTACCCAAAAGTATCCAAAGTTTGTCTATAAGTCATTATTTGACGGGCGCTGCCGTTTTATCGTTTGTTAGAAAATGTAAGTTACTATGAAGATCACTTTGACACTTAACATTCCACTATGTATAGGGCGAGTATGTATAAGAGTAAAACATTAAGGTGATACGAAGTTCCAATAAGTAATTATGGGCTCACTGCTCACTATTCAATTAAGTGTCACATCAGGTGTTTCTGTTTGTTTGAGGAATAATCATGTTACAGTTTTTTTTACTTTATAATGATTACTCGTATGTTCATAACTTTGACAGTTCTTTAAAGACATCAAAGTCAGTGAAGCCGCGGGTAAAAGCTAGTAAGTAATAAGATTGTCATACATCTGTAAGTTGACACACCAATTAAGTTGTCGATAGAAAATCTCTACAAAAAAATCGAAGGAAGAAAGGGACATAAATTGTAAAAGAAAAGTAAAAGTAAGCACGACTTCTTAGTCGAGAAAGGTTACTTTTTGTTTACTATGTTATGGGCCTCGTTTATTCTGATAAGTCATGAAGCATTAGAATAGAATAACTTTATTTGCGCATAAACAACAGCATTTTACAAAAAAAAAAAAAAAACAGTACAACTTACTTAAACAATACATTACACAGGTTATTTCAATTTATTCATATTAATAAAATGTACGGCTTGTCAAAATTTTAATTTTGACAAGCCGTACATTTTATACTGCAGCATATACACAAAAAGTCCCTCACTCAGCATTAGCTGCAAATACAGCACTGATTTTCAATGAGTCCTTGGAGTGTACTTCGGACACGAACTTCAGTAGGAAATACACGATTATACAATAAAAAATATAACACAACCAATAAATATTCACACTTCTTTAATAAGCATTCTTGGAATAAATTTCAATTAAAAAAAATCTTATATAAGTACATAGGTTTTTTCTACTTGCTATAATCATTATTACTATACTACGCAGTTTAATCACATGAAATAAAATATCAGATCTATCCTCTATTGGCAATTACTTCCTTCGAAACTAATACAGCGTCTATAAAAAATATATTTTGTATCAAATAATAATAAAAACAATTAAAAGAAAAAGTAACACAAAAGAATGGATGATAAATTAGTAAACAGTATGAGCAAATTAATTGTCGCCAAAAAATTTATTACGTCACCCTCATTTCCAATAAGACAAGCTGCAGAACCGGTTTCTCTCCTGGCGAATATACGTCCGTTATGAGTTCATACGAATTGACAACCTTGTTGTTTTCTTTGATCTCGCGCTTTATGATAAAGCTTATGGTTTGCATGCATTAGACCCGAGTTCGATCCCAGTTGGTAGGCTCGTTGCAATGGTTTTTATTTTCTAAACTTATGCGCTTTATATCGTTATCTTGGGCAAAAACGGCGACAGGCTCTCCATCTGTCACGTATTCCCATAACAAGGTCTTTCGTGATAGGAGGGTAGAAATGACTTACTGATTGGACCTCTGGCTATGCCAGCTTTGGTCTCTATTGCTCTCCGATAAAGTGTCTGGGCGTTGGTGTAAAAATCAGTCATTAATCTTAGTCCTTTACTCTCAAAGGATAAAGACGTTAAATAACGAAAATTTTTGTTTTATCGTTCTTGAATTTTTTTTACACAATATTTATTTCTTGAAAGAAACCAATATCACACTGTTATTTATAGAATATTTCAGTAAATTTTCAACTTGAATATGAAAAGTATCCCGAGGTGGAAAACAATTTTCACCAGGAGCTCCTCAATAAGCTCCACAATACCTTTCAATTTAAAAGGAAGCTCCCAGTAAACGACGTTTTGAATGAACATTTCTTTGGTTACTGTGAACAATATTTTGTCTATTGTGCGACTTACTTAGATGCTCTTGTGACGTGTTATATTTCATTATATGTTTTTGTTGTTTGTGTTATGTAAAATTGTTGAATTACTATTAAAATTACTGAGTTTATTTTAAAACAACTTGCACCAATAGAACAACGGAAATTAAAACATATTTGTGGTCGTTTCACAGATTACGTGCCAAGTTTCACACTTAAATTTAACCGGCAATGATCCATACATCACACTAAAGATGCGGGGATTCAGAGTTAGTCTTCATTAGCTTGTATGAACAGCCGAATCTTTATGTTATTGGAAGTTGTAACCTGTCACGTTGTCCCGAAAACTTCTTCGGAGGAAGGTGTGTTGACGGGACTTAATAATCTAGACTTAACCTCTATAAAATAGAGATCTATAAAAGATATCTTATATCACTACCAACTACGCTAACGGGTCGCCTACATACATTCATAACGGACAATTAAAGTCCACTGCATAATCGCAAGCGGCTTGGCGATCGCAGTACCAGACCACTCGCACCTCAGACGCCGCCGCCCATCTTCAGTCTGATTATTTTGGTCTGATGTTTTTAGAGATGGTTATCGCGCCATCTTTCGGTTGCCATAACAATATTCTGGGCTGTCGTACGGGACGTCTATCTATCTATAATTTATACATTAAATAAACTGTATTATAAATAAGTAACATTACTACACTACAATACTATTGAAATAAATTTTAATCATTGTGCTATATAAATACACAGGCGATGTCGGAGATCAAAGATTATCAAAAAGGAAGATATTCATTCTCACCAGACTATTCAGAATTTATATACATACATACATAACGGTCCAGAAAATGAAAAGTCACGATAGCCGAGTTGTTGGGTGGTCGGAATTTCGAGTCGAGAGACGCGAGTTCGATCCCCAGGTGGCAGTACCAATGAGTTTTTAAAAAAACTTATGAACGAATTTCATCGTTGGCTTGGATATAAAGACGGCGACGGGCTCACCACCTGTCACGTTGTCCCGAAAATATCTTCGGTGGAAGGTGGGTCAAAGGGACTTAATTGTCTAGACTTGACCTCTGTCTACCCCTGTATTGGGAATTGCGTGAAAATTTTTTTCTTAGAAAATTCCATAGAAAGGAGCATTTGTCATAGTCGCCACGCCTACACGTAAAGTCACGATAGTCGAATGACTGGGTGATCGGAATTCGATTCAAGAGAACGAATTCGATCGCCAAGAGACAGGCACGTACCAATGAGTTATTTCTAAAAACGAAAAAATGGCAGATTGGGATGTAAAGACGACGAGCCCGCAAAAGATTCTATAATGAGAGTCGAAAGGACTTAATTTTCTAGACTTTGGCTACCGCTCTATTCATAAATAAATAAATTCATGTATAGATAAGGATAACATATATACAGTCCTTTGATACCAATGTAGTTTTGGGACTTGTATTATGGAATTAGAAACTACGAAGGTACCACAAATACCCAGACCTGAAAAAAATTGAAAAAGTTATTTTCTACATTGACCCGACCGGGAAACGAACCCGGACCCTCGGAGATGGCTACGTCATGAAAATATTTTAAATAAAAACAAAACATTCATACAACTATGTGGCTATCCGTCACATTCCTCAAGTTTGACAACAATTCTGCAGCCTTATTTTGAAATTGTTTGCAGGTCTTATGTCCTGTATTTAAATCTTAACATTAGGTGCCATGATAGACTGTTTTCACCCTGTTCCCATAAAAATAAGGACTTTTTTCAGCACTATAAAAACAATTTAACCATAAGAAAACATGCTTTTAATAAGATTTCTTTTTGGTAATAAAATCGCAACCGGTGAATTTCCGCGTCGTTTTCTGGCTAATCCCGCGTGAAGTAATTTTTTTTATAGAAAAGGGAGGCAAACGAGCAGGTGGCTCACGTGATGGTAAGTGATTACCACCGCCCATGAACACCCGCAATATCAGAGGCATAGCAGATGCGTTGCCTCCCTTAGAGTGGCGGGCGGGATCAGTTAAAAATGCCCGTATCAGTAGAAATTTTGACTTTTTTCTCTTTAATTTAATAACATAAAAGTTCAGCATTAATGTGCTTTAAAAATCAATAAAATTTGCATAATAAAATGTTCTAAATAAATAATTACACAGATGGGGACAACGTCACATATATTTCTCCTATTCGAAAGTAAGAAAATAGTGTGAAAATAGAGTAACTTGTGATATAGAATCTGAAACTACGAAGGTATCACTTACACTGAGACCTGAGACAAGGAAGAAATGTGATATTTTGTTTTAACTCGTCCGGGTAATTAACCCGAAACCTCAGAGCTGGTGACAACATGTGCACGGTGTTTACGCAGCTTGTCCACGGAAGTCGTCAATTATTCGTTCACTTATCAAAAAACAATTTTAAATCGAATAAGGTTCTTCGAAAAAAATAAATGTCAACCGCATAATGTACACGAATTGTGTAATACATTTTCAGAATCGTACAATATTTCGCTGGACGGACTCAATTCCAAATTCGATATGTTTATCAATGAGTTTCTTGCATTGAAATATACATATCCCGGGGCGATATCAGGAACGATGTCAAAGTATGTAACTTCAGTGGCGACTTGATAGTCGCGCATCAATGAGTTTCTCAAAAACTTAAGGCCGATTTATATCGCTGGCTTGGACATAACGATGGGGACAAGCTCAAATCACCTATCGTGACTCCTTTGTATTAGCTATTCGATTACGCGAAAAATATACTATATATTTTTCGCGTAGCAATGATAACGTCAATGAATTAAGTGCAATCAGAATTCCTAGTAACCGTTACAAGTGAAACTAAAATGGGATACAGGTATAAGATGTCTGCCAATTCGAAGCAAGTTCAAAGGACTGAATTTCAAATGAAATAAAAAGTTTATTGCTAATGAAACTCTGTCAACTCTCCAAGTTTAATATTAATCCACTAATCTCACATAAAGATATGAGTACTAAAAAGTTGATCCTTTCATATATAAGAACTTTTAAATTTAAATATTAAAAATTTATTTTATTATTTAAATTTAAAAGGATGTTAAATAAGCCTTGTTGTATTCAGGTCACGAATCAAAATCGCTTTGTGGCGAAATGCGAGGCGATGAGCAGAGGCGACGAACGAATACTGTCCCCTTTTTAATTTGGTTTCTTTTTCAACAAAGAATTCATTTAAGATAAAAGGAATGAACCCACAGTAATTGTTTTAAAATATCTTATAGGGATGACCACTCTGTGAACAATTTATTCTATGAAGTTATCTTCACGTATCGATTATGCAATTTTATTGACTTTTAAAGCATATTTACGATGAACTTTTATGTCATTAAATTAAAGAGAAAAAAGTTACGATTTAAAAAGAAAACAGACACGGGCGGGGATCGACCTTCGCCGATCCGTGGCGACGCTCTTACCTCCGAGCACCGTGTCTTACACGCATCAGTTGAAATTTTATCTGTATTCTCTTTTCTTTACTTATGCCTTGTTTTTTGGCATAGGCGCCATCTATTATCACTTTTGAAAGTGACAATGTTACTTTACGGGGTTTGAGTCAGCCGAATTCGAACCCCAGTTGGTGGGTGTGGTCGTATCAATAGGTTTTTTTTCAAAAACTTAGCTACGAATCATATCTTTGGCTTGGACGTTAAAACGGCTACGGGCTCACCCCCTGTCACGTTGTCCCAAAAATATCTTCGGTGGAAGGTGGGTCAAAAGGATGTAATTGTCAAGTCTGTATTGAGAACTAAGAAGATATTTTCAAAATAGCACGGGAACGATCACGGGTCACAAAAAAACGTACCACAAATACCCATACCCAATATAATGTAAAAAAAAGTATTTTTGTGGAATAAAGTGAGAACTCAGTGGGAATCGAACCTGACTGATCGGGCGACACTATAAAAATCAGTGTGTACGTCACTAATCTAAGGAGGTCGTTAGTTCACTGCAGAACACTTTTCCTAGATAGTTGACTTCTAATCTGCTTAAGAGTCATCTGGTTCAATACATACTTTCACATTGCTGGCGCCGGACAGCAGTGCAACAACTGTGGTGTTTCGGCTTGAAGGGGTATACAATGAAGGTGTACCAGCTGAGAGGCATTCCGTCTTATTCAAATCAAATCATTTACTTATCGACGGGCTCACCACCTGTCACGTTGTCCCGAAAATATCTTCGGTGGAAGATGGGTCGAAGGGACTTAAGTGTCTAGACTAGACCTCAGTCTACCCCTGTATTGGGAATTGCGTAAAGATATATATTCCTATAACGGAGAAAAATAGAACGGTGAAACAAACTCCGTAGATATCCTCTTTATTTAGAAGTTTAGAGTCTAGTTACTAGCGTAATCCTCGAGAGTGACATTTCTTTTGTAACATTATCATGAACTGCAGTAGACCTTATCATCAGGTGAAATTTTAGCTTCTTTTTCACCCAAATCCTGCAATAATTGCTGCGATTGCCTCAATTAACAACCTAATATACAGCTAGTACTTTACCTTCAGCCATATGGTGGAATTAAATATCAGCTTCTGTTGCTATTGGACCAAAGGTTGACCAGCACAGGACAACGGCTTTGCAGTATTCAGGCATGAAGTAGAGGCCTTTCTGCTATTAGGTTAGCATAGGTTATGTTAGGTTACGTACAGTTTGGTACGATAAGGTTACCCACATCTATCCTTCCTTTTCTTTCCTTTTCCCAATCCTTTTTTTAAAAGTCGGCCACGTACTCAGAGCTAATCCAGAATTGCGAGTCTGCATATGCATCCATAATCAAATCAAATCATTTACTTATCGACGGGCTCACCACCTGTCACGTTGTCCCAAAATATCTTCGGTGGAAGGTGGGTCGAAAGGTCTTAATTGTCAAATGCCTCTGTCTACCCCTATATTGGGAATAGCGTGTAGATATTTTTTTCGTTTTCGTTATTTAAATTAGTAAATATAAATATCTTCACGCAATTCCCAATATACGGGTAGACAGAGGTCTAGTCTAGACAATTAAGTCCCTTTGACCCATCTTCCACCGCAGATATTTTCGGGGCAACGCTACAGGTGGTGAGCCCGTCGGCGTTTTTATGTCCAAGCCAACGATATGAATCGTACATAAGTTTTGAAAAAACCCATTGGTACGAGCGTGCCACTTGGGGATCGAACTCGGGTCTCTCGACTCGAAATTCCGACCACCCATCCACTCGGCTATCGTGACTACTTTTCATTATTCCGTTTATTAAAATGTTGTTTGTATTACGGAAGGTAAATTTAATACATTATTATTTAAATAATATGGCTTTCGATCTTTCGCATGAGGTAATATAGCACTCCAATGAGAAGACATTGGATAAATGTGGTCAACATTTTTTGATTTTTCTTTGTATCGGGTCTAGATGTTTGTGGTATCCTATAAACAAGTACTTTAGCTACTTACTTTTTTTCTAATTTATGCAAATATTTATTATTTTTATGAAAAGAAAAAAAAACATTCCGAAAACGCACAGTTCCTGTAGGGGAGTGCGCATTTAATGCATTTTAGGTTTTTATTAAGACGAACCGGAGAGGGCCATAGGATTTTATTATATATTTAATTATAATCGTAATCAACGCGACACGTGTTTCGCCTCAAAACAAGGCATCATCAAACTTATGGACTCTACGATGACCGAACGCAGATGCAGATATTTATATTTTATAAAAAAATGCAGATTAGCGCAGACGGAGATTCAATCAGCGGTAAGTGATAAATAATTTCGATACAAAACCGACTTAGAACTGAAATAATAGGTATTAGACCTTAAACAAGAAAGATTTATTGCGTTTTAATTTTCTGTGCATGCCCATCCGGAGCGTCAGCAGAAATATTTGCTAACGGTATTTATAGAAGAGGGAGGCAAACGAGCAGGTGGCTCACGTGATGGTAAGTGATTACTGCCGCCCATGAACACCCGCAATACCAGAGGCTTAGCAGAAGCGTTGCCTCCCTTAAAGTGCCCCCCTCCCCCAAAATTGGGGGAGGGGCGTGTGTGGGCCACCGGTTACCTGCACTCACCAGACGAAACGCAGAAGTTTGTAAGACTTCTACTTCACGCCGGTATTCTCTGAGGTCGTGGTACTTCCCCGGTCGAGCCGGCCCATTCATGCAACAACAAAAGCTGATGCGTGGCTCTACCACTGTTAAAACTGTGTATACAAAACTGAGGTGTATTTTTTAGTTAAATAAACGGGAAGTAAAATAACTTTGGGTGGGACCATGTAATTACCAACCATTACCGGACCATATAAAATTTCCTACCGTCACGCATTTTCCCAACACCATTTAGACAGACATTTCACTGGAGCTTAGTTGCGCAACGTGACAGATGATCTGTCTGTCAGTCTTAGTGCTCATGCTATCGATACTCATTGGCGCAAGCCTTCTTCTGTGGATCGAACTCGGGTCTAGTGAATTGAATTCCGTTCACTCAACTACTAAATTTTGACAACTTCCGTGTATGAGTTGCGTACACACCGGTTTTAGTGGTGTCGCCAGCTCAGAGGTCCCGGGTCCGATTCCAGGATGGGTCAATGTAGAACAACTCGTTTTCTACATGTTCTCAAGTCTGGGTCTTTGTGGTACCTTCGTTATTTCTGATTCTATAATACAAGTGCTTTAGATACTTACTTTGGAATTAAAGCAATATCAAATATATGTTGTCCCTATACTAACTTAAGTGTTCATTAAAATGATTTACTGATATGTAAAATATTCCACCCTTTTGAGCAGCGAAAAAGTGGGAAAGAAGAAAAAACGTTTTAACGTAAATTTTCGGGTTAAGGTCGGTAGATCCCCGCAATAATTGATTTTGCGAGAGCTTTCATTAATCTCGCAAAGCTTTTGTTACTAGTTGTCCTGAGATTTGTTATTTTAACAGTTATGTAATAAAAACTCGAATAATGTATGTTTATATTTTTATATGATTATGAATTTATCTGTGCAAATTTAACAATTTTAAAAAAGATTATAAATACAATCCAAGTCTAACAAAGTTATGTAATTAAAACTGTACTTTAATAAGAAGAGAAGAAGTGCATTTCTTCTCTTCGGACCAGGTAACATATACCTATTTTATATTTGGATGCGGAATGGTGCGAGGTAATTATTAAATAACAACTGTACATACCTTTGTATAACATTTGTATATATAGGCTTTGGTGGAATCTAGATCTAAAGGATTTAAGAATTAAAGGATTTCTCTGTTTACTCCGGTATTGGGAAAAATACGTGTGTATACGTAAATAATAATACAAAACAATATACACGGGTTAACACCGCCTATGCTAACAGGTTATTGCTTATTATTTAATTAATATTCAGGGTTATCCATTTCTTCAAAACTTTTTGGTTTGTTTTATTTTACTTCATTGTTATTAATTTAATAATCAGCTAACTTTTTATCCGACAAGAAACAATACTCGCTGAAATTGAGTATAATGTTCCTAAATTAGCAGGATGTGGCGAGATAAAACAGGCATCAATTTATGATTTGCTCAAAATGTATTTATGATTGAAAATTTGTATTAATACATACGTACGTGTTCCTTGTGGTAACGGCGTAAGAATATTACCACTCCCTTTCTTCCTGAGGATGTCGTACCCTTTATTCCTAAGAGAAACTGCCGTGAATATCGCTATGGCAACCGATATGGCAAGATAACCATCTCTAAATAGATCGTAGAAATGACAACCGTTGGAGAACAGAAGACTTGAGTGGCAACCGCGTACATACAAACGCAGCGAAGGGCGACCTCCCTCGAGATAGAGTGACGACTTGCAAAATGTCGCGGGTTATAGATGGATGCATCTGGCTGAGGACCGTTCGCTGTTGAAAGTTTTGGGGGTAACCTTTGTGCAGCAGTGGACATTTGATAAGCCGTAAAGGGACTTTTTATATATATTAGTATTGGTGTAGTTATCGGCCTGTATTATTACTTTAAGTCTTACTTTAACTCCTTTTGTTCACATAGTTAATTAGCTCAGGCGTTACTTTGCGGAAATTTAACGACTTTTTGACTTTTCGGTGGCTCACCGTAGAGTCTACACGCTTAAGAATGCATTGTTTTGAGGAGAAACACGTGTCGCGTTTTCGTTTCTGGTATATGTTACCTGCTTTGAATGTAGTATTGTGGTGCATACAGTGGAATTAGTGCACGCATCTGTGGTAGGGAGGGTGGTGCTCTTCTTCTCTTCAGACCAGGTAACATATACCTTTTATATTTGCATGAAGAATGTTGCGAAGTAATTTTTCAATAACAACTTTTATTTTGTTCAGTTACCTCTTATACCGCACATGGAATGAAACTGGGTGTCCAATTCCTACGTCAGTCTGTCACGGTGAATGAAGTGATTGAATAATACATAAAGAAAAATTATTCGACTTATTACATAAATTATGCACTATGTATGCTGATTACATATATATAACACAAACACTCTCTAAGTTGCGATAGAAAAGTTAGCCCTATACTCGTGGATATTTACAATGAAAGGTATTATTAATATAATGATAATTAAATAAACAATAAATACATACATACAGAGACAACGTCACATACATTATTCTGATCCCAAAGTAAGCAGCTTAAGCACTTGTATCATGGAATTAGAAACAACGAAGGTACCTCAAACACCTAATCGCGTTTTTTAATTAGTTTTTACAAACTATTTTTATTTTCCGACGTTTTGGATGCTTAACAGCATCCGTGGTCACGGGGGGAGTCCCCCTGGAGTTTTATTTAAAATGTGTAGTATTCGCGTAAACAAAAGAAATCATTAAGTGTTTTCTACATTGACCAGACCGGGAATCAAACCCGGTACTTTACACCTCGCGACACCATAAAACTCAGTGTGTACGCCATTCGTTTATGGAGGTTGTAATATTATGTATAAGTCTATAAATATCAAAATTTATACACATGTTTCAATTGACAATCCATTATTCTAGTTGTTAGTGACCTTAAACCAAACCTATGAAGATTTAATTCCGACCCGACTCCACCGCGGCCATTAAGTTTATAGAGAATAAATTGTTTGTGTAAAGTCACGATAGCCGAGTGGGTGGGTGGTCGGAATTTCCTCAATACCTACGGGTTTACGATTTACCTACGGGCCGTACCTATGGGTTTTTCTAAAAACCTATGTACAAATAATATCGTTGGCTTGGACATAAAGACGGGGACGGGCTCTCCACCTGTCACGTTGTCCCGAAAATATCTTCGGTGGAAGGTGGGTCGAAGGGACTTAAATGTCTAGACTTGACCTATGTCTACCCCTGTATTGGAAATTGCATGAAGATATTTTATTTATTTTTTAATTTTATAAATTGTTTATGCTTTGGTCACTTAATAAAACATTTTAATATCAATGCAGATTTATTCCTTAGATTTAAATAATATTCTTTATAAAATGGAACCTTAATTAAAAAGGGAACAGTTTTCATTCGTCGCCTCTGCTCATCGCCTCTCGTTTCGACATTAAGTATCTTTTGATTTATGACCTGATTAAAAGAAAGCTTTATCATACTATTTGTATGTTCTATAACGTTTTTTTTTTGTTTAAATGCAAAGAGTTTATTACATGCTTATTTAATATGTCAAACAAATTCCATGGACGATATATACCGGTTTTCATGATATCGCTAATTCTGTGATCCCGACTTCGATTCCGTAGGGGTCAATGTTAACCACTTCTTCTGCAATATCTCGGATCTCTTGGTTTGTGGGCCGTCCGTTGTTTTAGATTATATCACACAATTGCTTTAGCTGCTTACTTTGGGATCAGAGCAATGTATGTGGTGTTGTCCCTATCAATAATTAAAAAAACACAATGTACATAACAACTCCGAACAAACGATACGTTTTATTTTATAGAGTCGGATCAGTACTGATGTAATGGTAAAATAATCAGTTTAGAACGATCCGTTAAATCAATCTATTAGATCTTATTCCTTAAGTATCTCTTACGATAGTCCAATGTTCTTTCCGTGTGATTACCGCTAACGAATATAAGAAAGCCCTTTTTTCCCGTGGATGTCGTAAGAGGTGAACGAATATCGTACACAAAAATGTCAAATCAAAACTTACCAGACCGGTGATTATTATTTTGTCTTACTATTTTGTTTCATACATTTGGAGAGTTACAGATACATATTCGTTTTTCATAGAAACTGCAATCTTCAATCAAATCAACTTTACGTTTGTTATTTCTCCATTTTATTCCGTACATAAGTTCTGTCTCATAATATAACACAAGCCCATATTCAAAAGAATAACAAACAAAGAATAAAACGCCTCGCCAAGCTTAATCTGAATTCGTTACCACCTATAATGTATAATAATGCAATGATTCCATTTAGTACCCAAGTTAAACACCTCGGATTGGTAATAGACAATAATCTTAGCTGGCGACCTCTATATATATATATATATATATATATATATATATATATATATATATATATATATATATATATATATATATATATATATATATATATATATATATATATATATATATATATATATATATATATATATATATATATATATATATATGTGTGTATGTATGTTCACGGATTTCCTTATACTAGGCGTAGGCGATGGTCTAAACAATGGTGTCATTTCGGAAATCGGAAAGTGCTTGCTGATTTCAACTCAACGGCAGCGCATTTAACCTCGATCAAATCAGTTTCCTGGTCCCACGGATATGATAGTTTTTTCCGAGACAAAATAACCCTGTGCACTTTTTTGTTTTATAATATATCTTTGTGCCAATTTTATCCAGATTCGTTCCGCTGTTGCGGTATAATTGAGTAACAAACACTTTGTCATAAATAATACAAAGTAAAACATGTTAGTAAAAAATGTCACGATAGCCGAATGGTTGGGTGGTCGGAATTTCGAGTCAATAGGCCCGAGTTCGATCCCCAGTTGGTAGGCTCGTACCAATTGGTTTTTCAAAAACTTATGTACGAATATCGTTGGCTTGGACATAAAGGCGGCGACGGGCTCACCACCTGTCACGTTGTCCCGAAAATATCTTCGGTGGAAGGTGGGTCGAAGGGACTTAAATGTCTAGACTTGACCTATGTCTACCCCTGTATTGGAAATTGCATGAAGATATTTTATTTATTTTTTAATTTTATAAATTGTTTATGCTTTGGTCACTTAATAAAACATTTTAATATCAATGCAGATTTATTCCTTAGATTTAAATAATATTCTTTATAAAATGGAACCTTAATTAAAAAGGGAACAGTTTTCATTCGTCGCCTCTGCTCATCGCCTCTCGTTTCGACATTAAGTATCTTTTGATTTATGACCTGATTAAAAGAAAGCTTTATCATACTATTTGTATGTTCTATAACGTTTTTGTTTTTGTTTAAATACAAAGAGTTTATTACATGCTTATTTAATATATCAAACAAATTCCATGGACGATATATACCGGTTTTCATGATATCGCTAATTCTGTGATCCCGACTTCGATTCCGTAGGGGTCAATGTTAACCACTTCTTCTGCAATATCTCGGATCTCTTGGTTTGTGGGCCGTCCGTTGTTTTAGATTATATCACACAATTGCTTTAGCTACTTACTTTGGGATCAGAGCAATGTATGTGGTGTTGTCCCTATCAATAATTAAAAAAACACAATGTACATAACAACTCCGAACAAACGATACGTTTTATTTTATAGAGTCGGATCAGTACTGATGTAATGGTAAAATAATCAGTTTAGAACGATCCGTTAAATCAATCTATTAGATCTTATTCTTCTTTCTTTCCGTGTGATTACCGCTAACGAATATAAGAAAGCCCTTTTTTCCCGTGGATGTCATAAGAGGTGAACGAATATCGTACACAAAAATGTCAAATCAAAACTTACCAGACCGGTGATTATTATTTTGTCTTACTATTTTGTTTCATACATTTGGAGAGTTACAGATACATATTCGTTTTTCATAGAAACTGCAATCTTCAATCAAATCAACTTTACGTTTGTTATTTCTCCATTTTATTCCGTACATAAGTTCTGTCTCATAATATAACACAAGCCCATATTCAAAAAGAATAACAAACAAAGAATAAAACGCCTCGCCAAGCTTAATCTGAATTCGTTACCACCTATAATGTATAATAATGCAATGATTCCATTTAGTACCCAAGTTAAACACCTCGGATTGGTAATAGACAATAATCTTAGCTGGCGACCTCTATATATATATATATATATATATATATATATATATATATATATATATATATATATATATATATATATATATATATATATATATATATATATATATATATATATATATATATATATATATATATATATATATATATATATATGTGTGTATGTATGTTCACGGGATTTCCTTATACTAGGCGTAGGCGATGGTCTAAACAATGGTGTCATTTCGGAAGTGCTTGCTGATTTCAACTCACCGGCAGCGCATTTAACCTCGATCAAATCAGTTTCCTGGTCCCACGGATATGATAGTTTTTTCCGAGACAAAATAACCCTGTGCACTTTTTTGTTTTATAATATATCTTTGTGCCAATTTTATCCAGATTCGTTCCGCTGTTGCGGTATAATTGAGTAACAAACACTTTGTCATAAATAATACAAAGTAAAACATGTTAGTAAAAAATGTCACGATAGCCGAATGGTTGGGTGGTCGGAATTTCGAGTCAATAGGCCCGAGTTCGATCCCCAGTTGGTAGGCTCGTACCAATTGGTTTTTCAAAAACTTATGTACGAATATCGTTGGCTTGGACATAAAGGCGGCGACGGGCTCACCACCTGTCACGTTGTCCCGAAAATATCTTCGGTGAAAGGTGGGTCGAAGGGACTTAATTGTCTAGACTCGACCTCTGTCTACCCCTGTATTGGGAATTGCGTGAAGATATATTTTTTTTATTATTTATTTTTTATATAAAACATGTTACTTTGTTCCTAGAGAAGAAGGATTTTATTTAGTTACAATATTACATTTCTTCATTATATTCATCATAACGGCTTATAAAACTCCACTGCAGAACCTTGGCCTCTCCTGTAAAAGAGGGTATGCCCTATCGCTACCACCCATACTCCTCGCACCTTAGACGCTGATTAAAATTTCATCCACTATTTTTGAGATGGTTATCCCGCCATCAGTCGATAGCCAAGAGCTTTAGAGTTTTGATTAAGTTTTATTATCTGTCAAGTATTGTAGTTATTTGACTTATTCATTCATTTAGAAAACCACTCTCTTAACACATAATGGGCAAAAAAAGTGTCCCTATTTACTATTTTAATGAATACCCTATTTAAATAAATTTAACATTTTTTTAATGCATGAGAAAATCTTTGGGTAGCTTGTATTACTTTGTAATATCATAATGGCAACTAGCAGTGGAAATACGATCGAAAAAATGTGAAAGAGAAACTAAAAGATTCCGGCCCGGTCGGTTAGAAAAAGATTTGAAAGTAAAGCAAGCAAGAAAACATATAGCAAAATTATCAGTAAAATGGGTCAAGGTTGGTCGAGATTGACTTTCTAAGATCATGCGGAGAAATTGCTCAAAGAAGGGAGATCAGAAGTACTCGGATACCTTGACGTACGTGTGTAAAGGGAATATTTGTAAGGATCTTGAAACGATACGTTGAAAAATGAAAATTTCATCAAAATCTGTTCAGAGATTTTTGCGCCAACCTTGAACAAACAAATGAATTCCTATGCAGGAACTACGTACGGATATGACTTTTTATAATTTCATAATAGCATAGAAGATAGATAATACATAATTCGTGCTATGGTTGCAAATAAAAAAATTTTTTATTATTAAAATAAACACATTTGTTTTTTTAAATAAATATAAATAGATCGCAAGAAAACTTTTCTTACCCGTGAACAGTGGAACGCGACGCACCAGCATTGTGCGCATTCAGACTTCTATTCCGACGTAGTTATTGTGATTTTGCTATTGACAGCTTTTGTTACTTTGTAAGCCGAGTTCGTCGAAAATAGCTTTCACTGCAACTTTGTATTTTTTTATTGTTTTCTTTGTATTTACTTTTTGTTAAGTTGGCTATAACAAATTGAGTTCTAAAGATATACGTAATGGAACAATAAAAATATAAGGTGGCGGTGGCCGGACAGTTTATTTATTAATATTGGAGTTTATTCGTTTATTCTGTTTCTTCTCCGTTAGAGGAACCACAATACGAAAGAGTGGTAGACTAAAAAATACTATTGATACACGAATGTATATTTTTATCTCGATTATTAAATGTTAGGACATAATCTAAGTTATCTTAAGCTAATCTTAATCTAACTGGGCAAAATAATATGTCCCTGTTGTGTTTTCCCTGTGAAATTTTATTGCGTTATAGTCTAGTATGGTATTTAAATATAAATATATCAATTAAATGGTGTGACCATTTGGTTTACTGTATTCATAAATAAAAAATATGTTAAATAAACTAGAACTAAAAGAAAATGTTCTAACATGGCTGAGATTTAAATTGGCGACCGCCGCAGTGATGCTCGACGACCTCGATTGTAAGATTGTCGCCACGGTACAAGGACTTTAATGATAGACTATTTTTAAATTAAAGGTAATTTAGGTTCGAAAAGCCAAATTTTACGGTAATTCTTATGAATTACCATAAAATTTGGCTTTTCGAGATATCTTACACCGAAGACATTTTTTGGGACAACATGACAGGTTGGTGAGCCATACATTCTTAATAATTACCAATTTTATATATCATCTCGTTATTCCCTACACTAGGCTAGAAAGGGGTTCAGAAAATTTTGTCTTTTCGAGATATCTTACACCGAAGACATTTTTTGGGACAACATGACAGGTTGGTCAGCCGGTCGGCGTCCAATGCATGCAAAGAATCCATCTAAATCGTTTCAACGGTTTAGACTTGTGTAATAAATAAGTTCACTTTTTACCTATGTAATATTCGAATCATAAAAAAGCGTTAAATAATTTTAGTAAAAGCCTTCGCAATGGTTTTATTCCTTAATATTTTTTTGCTGTATATGTTATTACGTGAATTGAAAAAATATTTGTATTTGTAAGTTTTTTACAATTAATATAATCAAAAACTACGAAACCGATGAAATATAAAATGTAATATATTTCTAATTTGACATTTTATCATCATCATAATAACGTCTTGTAAAAGTCCACTGCATGACATAGACCTTTGCCAAGTTGATTGGCAATCGCAGTACTCATACAGACACGTCCCAACTTTGACGCTGGTACCCGTTACCGTTTTGCTGAATTTTTGTCTAGCATTTTTCGAGATAGTTACTTGGCTATTAGTCGGAAACCATTAAAAATGCATTTTCAAGGCTTTTCCCTAAATTGTCGCTTACAACACCCACTGGAAAAAGGGGTAGGTATATTCTCAGGCCGTAACCACACTGCAATTTATAACATTACTAGAAAAATAAAAAAGTTTTCCATCTCTTAAAAGTTTTCACATTGAATTTCAAAGCTCGTAATACCTATATCGCACTTGTACCTTTAGCATTAGAAATAACACGAGAGCGGTCACGTCAAAGCTACTAAATAATAAAAGGGTATTAATAATTAATGTATATTTATAAGCGACGAGGTTTAACTTTAAAGATTAACAAGAAATTGCAACTAATTATCACTTTATAACTTAATGTTATATAACTTAAATGAACTTATTAACTATACTATATAACTTAATTGAAGCCTATCGCCGTCTTAGTGGCTAAGATAATGTTACATTATAATTACGTACACAGAATAAATATTCCTGCATATATTTATAAACATCCATGATTCGAGTATAAATGTAGTCATAGTCATCAGAAAAATGTTTGCACCTAGCGGGATTAGAACCTTTAACCCCTAGATTTGAAGACAGGATCACTACTAACCCCGTGGTCGGATCGTCAGGAAGAGATTTAGTTAGGAGGAATGATAATACCACAGATATCATCTATACATGTGTGAATTAATGTGTCTGTTTGTAATTTCAAATTAACAGCTTTGCACTAAATGCATATGAAAGTATACACGGTGAAAAATTATTTCTTACATAGTGAAAAATTATTTTTCAAAATATTTCTTTGTCTCTCTGTCTGTCTGTTTCGGCCGATCTCTAAAACCGATGGACCGACTTTGACGGGACTTTCACTGGCAGATAGCTGATGGTATATGGTGTAACATTGACTACTTTTATTTTATAAAAATAATTCGTGCTCCGCAATATGTGTTACAGCAAAGCCGCGGAAGGTGGCAACTTACTTATTAAATACAAAAAATTAAACAAGAGAGGATATGACCCCGTTCTCTAACAAACAGCGTGTCGCCAGTTTTTACAAGCGAACGAAAGTGCGACGCATTCAAAATGAGCAAGCGCAGTGCCGGAGCTTTTTAATTAAAACAATTATTTACGGAGGATTATTTTTACCTTTATTCTTACTTAAAAAATTCTAAAGCTGAGTGGTAGAGTGGTCGGAATTTCGAGTCAAGAGACCCGAGTTCAATCCCTACGTGGCAGGCTACCCATTCAGGAGTTATGGGTAATGAGGTGGCCGATCTTGCCACAAGACAAGCTATAAATTTCGGTATTAATTACAACACGGTACCATACCATAGTGAGTTATTACATACTGCTAAAGTTAACTGTAGGCAATAATGGCAAGTGTATTTTGACGAACATTCTCTTAGTAAAGGGATATGGTTTAGAACCATTCAGTGTCGGCCACCTCTGTACCCATGGTTTGAAAGGAACGAAATTAGTAGGAAAATTGTGGTAGCATTATTAAGACTTAGGTCAGGACAAATTCCATCTAACAAGTTTAAATTTCTTATGAGAATAGCAGAGTCCCCCAACTGCCTAGAATGTAACAGAGTAGAAGCGTCCAACATGTCTTAATGGAATGCGTTCGGAACAAGGCGCAACGGGAACAATATAGATTTTTGCTCTATCAAAATACAGGAATTTGTAACGGTATTTTATCTTCACCACTTTCTGGAGAAGCCAAAATACTGGCAAAATTATATTTACAATTAATGTGATTTTATGTACTGGATTTTATGGATGACATAGTCGTGACGACTATGCCATCCCCGTAAATATACTGTAAATATACTTTGTGACTAAATCCCTTATTTACTTATAATTAATACAGAATAAAAAAAAGTCGCAGGCTCGTAACAATGGGTTTTTCAAAAACTTATGTACGAATTATATTGTTGGCTTGGACATAAAGACAGCGACGGGCTCACCACCTGTCACGATGTCCCAAAAATATCTTCAGTGAAAGATGGTTCGAAACGACTTAATTGTCTAGACTAGACCTATAGTCTACCCCTATATTGGGAATTGCGTGAAGATATTTATTTATTTTACCTATTTAGATTTAGATAGAATTAGATGTCTACACAATTTTTAACCCACATTTCACCGAAGCTTATTTGGATCCACGTGACTGTTGGTGAGCTTGTCTAAAAATGCCTGAAAACTAATTTAATATTTTATTACATTTTTTTTAGATATTAGAGCAATTCTTTTTTAAAAGAACTATAAAGTACACTCTTAAAGAAATAAAGGAAAGCTTTAAACAAAAAGTTAACTGTAGGCACAATGGCAAGTGTATTTTGACGAACATTCTCTTAGTAAAGGGATATGGTTTAGAACCATTCAGTGTCGGCCACCTCTGTACCCATGGTTTGAAAGGGACGAAATTAGTAGGAAAATTGTGGTAGCATTATTAAGACTTAGGTCAGGACAAATTCCATCTAACAAGTTTAAATTTCTTATGAGAATAGCAGAGTCCCCAACTGCCTAGAATGTAACAGAGTAGAAGCGTCCAACATGTCTTAATGGAATGCGTTCGGAACAAGGCGCAACGGGAACAATATAGATTTTTGCTCTATCAAAATACAGGAATTTGTAACGGTATTTTATCTTCACCACTTTCTGGAGAAGCCAAAATACTGGCAAAATTATATTTACAATTAATGTGATTTTATGTACTGGATTTTATGGATGACATAGTCGTGACGACTATGCCATCCCCGTAAATATACTGTAAATATACTTTGTGACTAAATCCCTTATTTACTTATAATTAATACAGAATAAAAAGTCGCAGGCTCGTAACAATGGGTTTTTCAAAAACTTATGTACGAATTATATTGTTGGCTTGGACATAAAGACAGCGACGGGCTCACCACCTGTCACGATGTCCCAAAAATATCTTCAGTGAAAGATGGTTCGAAACGACTTAATTGTCTAGACTAGACCTATAGTCTACCCCTATATTGGGAATTGCGTGAAGATATTTATTTATTTTACCTATTTAGATTTAGATAGAATTAGATGTCTACACAATTTTTAACCCACATTTCACCGAAGCTTATTTGGATCCACGTGACTGTTGGTGAGCTTGTCTAAAAATGCCTGAAAACTAATTTAATATTTTATTACATTTTTTTTAGATATTAGAGCAATTCTTTTTTAAAAGAACTATAAAGTACACTCTTAAAGAAATAAAGGAAAGCTTTAAACAAAAAGTTAACAAAAATATTGATTTCCGAAATTTCATCTTATTGTGCCGGGTTACGGGACTTAACTCCACGCGGAGTTACGGTCGTGAATCTCCACATTATTGAATTAACATTTAGACTAAACAGTAGTTAACTCGTTAGCTATTGCGGTAAATCTAAGCAAAGCGAGCATTCGCTTTACAATGACTACGATTTAAAGTTGCAGAGAAAAATAGAATAAATTGATTGAATATTGTATATATTCGAATTAATAAAATAATGTCACGATTGCCGAGTAATATTATAAATAAAATAAAAATTAATAAAGTCACGATAGCCGAGTGGTTGGGTGGTCGGAATTTCGAGTCAAGAGACCCGAGTTCGATCCCCAGGTGGCAGTACCAATGAGTTTTTTCAAAAACTTATGTACGAATTGTATCGTTGGCTTGGACATAAAAGGCGGCGACGGGCTCACTACTTGTCACGTTGTCCCGAAAATATCTTCGGTGGAAGGTGGGTCAAAGGGACTTAGTTGTCTAGATTAGACCTCTGTCTACCCCTGTATTGGGAATTGCGTGAAGATATTTTTATTTATTTTTTTTTTTCGAATTCATACGACGCTAATAAATTTAATAAATTTGACAGCAAGTGCTAATTGTGGATGGTATATCCTGGGTATCTTCACGCCGTACTCAATACAGGGGTAGACAGAGGTTTAGACAATTAAGTCGTTTCGAGCCATCTTTCACTGAAGAAATTTTTTGGAGATCGTGACGGGTGGTGAGCCCGTCGCCGTCTCACTGTCCAAGCCAACAATATAATTCGTACATAAGTTTTTGAAAAAACCCATTGTAACGAGCCTGCCACTTGGGGATCGAACTCGGGTCTCTTGACTCGAAATTCCGTCCACTCTACCACTCAGCTATCGTGAATTTTTTATGGAAGAATAAAGGAAAAAATGATCCTTCGTAAATAATTGTTTTAATTAAAAAGCTCCGGCACTGCGCTTGCACTTACATTGAATGCGTCGCAATTTGGTTCGCTTGTAAAAACTGGCGTCACGCTGTTTGTTAGAGAACGGGGTCAGTTCGTCTCTTGTTTAATTTTGTTGTATTTTATAACCAACTAGCTGCCCTCCGCGGCTTTGCTGCAACACTTATTGCGGAACGCAAATTATTTTTCTAAAATAAAAGTAGTCAATGTTACACCATATACCATCAGCTATCTGCCAGTGAAAGTCCCGTTAAAGTGGATCCATCGGTTTCAGAGATCGGCCGAGACAGATAGAGAGACAAAGAAAAATTTTAAAAATTAATTTTCATTAAATAAGTATCATGTATACTTTCTTATGCAAGAAATAAAAAGCTGTTAATTTGAAATTACAAACAGACACTAATTTAATTCATATGAATTATCATTAAATCTCTTCCTGATAATCCGACAGCGTCGTCAGTAGTGACTCTGTCTTCAAATCTAGGGGTTAGGTTCGAATACCATTAGGTGCATACATTTATCTGATGACTATGACCATATTTATACGATGTTTATAAATATATGCATGAATATTTATTCTTTGTACGGAATTATAATGTAACATCAGCTTTGCCACAAAGACGGCGATAGGCTCACCAATACTTATGGTGTCCCAAAATTAGCTTCAGTTAAAAGTGAGTTAAAAGGACATCATTGTCTAGACTTTAGGAAAATTGCGTGAAGATAAATTAAATCTTTTCCTGTGGGTGTCAAAGGAGGCAACATGTGTAAAAACTTTGAAATCAGTTAACTATTCACAATATCAGTATAGTTTCAATTTATATTTAAATTTTAACCTTCCTTCTTAGAATAGAACCGATCCATCTATACAATTTCTTCTTTATTGAAAAGCGTACTTCAGAATGGATTACGAGAACAGGTGGTTTTAGTGAACCTTGAATTACTTATTGCTTGTAAGTTGCTTTAAGAAATTATTCAATCAGTTTGAGACAAATTAAATCTATCTTGTTTAAGTATCGTCTACTTCGAGGAGTTAATGAATAGCCGCTTCAATAACTAATACATTCATAGGATATGTAGGATAGGTACAGCATCAAATACATTGATCTGATCTCAAAGTAGGTAGCTAAAATATTTGTTATATGGAATCGAAAACAACGAAGCTACCACACATACCCGAATCCAAAATAACACAGAAAAATTCGTCGAAAATATTTTACTTTTCGACGTTTTCGGATGCTTCACAGCATTCGTAGTCAAGGGGAGACTGAGGTCTTTAACGTCCTGCCGTCATTTTTACCTTCATATACTCTTAAGTCACGATAGCCGAGTTGTTGGGTGGTCGGAATTTCGAGTCGAGAGACCCGAGTTCGATCCCCAGGTGGCAGTACCAATGAGTTTTTCAAAAACTTATGTACGAATTTCATCGTTGGCTTGGACATAAAGGCGGCGACGGGCTCACCACCTGTCACGTTGTCCCGAAAATATCTTCGGTGGAAAGTGGGTCAAAGGGACTTAATTGTCTAGACTTGACCTCTGTCTACCCCTGTATTGGGAATTGCGTGAAGATATTTTTTTCATATACTCTTAACTTTTACGTGCCACATACGTATGTAGTTCATATTATTGTTTGATTTAGAAAATACATAGGAAGAAAAGATGTCTACCGTCTTGATTACTTACGCTCCAGTAAAACTGCTGCTGACTCCAGACGGGTTTCGCATAGTTCGAATGTAGAAGAGTTTATTAACCATGGTTTGTTCACCCTTGTTAAGCTATGAAGATCCTTCGTGAATGCAAGATTAATATTGGGCAGATCGGCGACGGGCAGCAGCGTTAAGAGTAAGTGTTGGTATGACCAATTCTCCTTATGAAAGTGGTCAATGTCCTGCAGTGGAATTTTACTGACTTTTAAATAAGACCGTAAGTAAATAGGACACAGGTCCAGATAATTAAGTCTTTTCGTCCCACTTTTCACCGAAGACATTTTAGTGACAACGTTACTGGTGACAGGTGTTACGTTACAACGTGACAGGTGGTGAGCCCGTCGATGTCCAAGCCAACGATGTAATTCGTACATAAGTTTTTTTTGAAAAACCCATTATTACGAGCCTGCCACCTGGGGATCGAACTTGGTCTTGACTCCAAATTCCGACCACCCAACCACTCGGCTATCGTAATTTTTGTAAATGAGAAGTTTACAAAAATTAAATTACTCTGGTGGGATTCGAATCCGCGGCTTATGCCGTACTCTGACAATGCTCTTACCTCCGCTGTTTTATAAACTTTGCATTCCATTTAATAAGTTTTCATTGTGAACATTATTTCGTTTAAATATTATAAGAAAATGTACTGGCCTCTTTCTTCCTGTGGATCGTCCTAGGTGACTAAAAGAAACGCTTTAAAAATAGCTTCCGACAGAGATTCCACCTCAAACATATCAGACTAATGTCAGCATTGCGGTGACGAACAGCAGCGTTTAATGTGCAAGTTGTCAGGTACTACGATCGCCAACCAGCTTGGCAAGGGTGTTGTTTACCTTTGTTCTGCTGTGTACTTTACAGGTCATTATGCTATGCTATTGTTGTCTGATCTATGTTGTCAGTGCTATGTTGTAGTCAGAACTTTTTACTAACCAAAATTTACAGCCAGCCAGTAATTACATTGGTTGTATAATAAATGGGTTGGTAATAATTAAAATACACAAAAATATTAAAACTTGGAATGGAGAGGAGGTTCAAGAAAACGAACATGAATGAAGAAAATTATGAATTTGAAAGAAGCAAAAGAGATATGCAAGGATTATGACACTTGGAGTTCTTGACGGTGTAGCCAGTTTTAACTGGCTACACCTTCAAGAACTGTGCATTAAGGTAAGTCAGTAAAGATTAAATTAACGGTGTCTATTTAACACACAAATTTCACTTCTGCCTAGAACTTAACACCAGACGTCATTAACGAAGTTTCCAATATAATGAGTCACCCGATATTCAATGTTTGGGATCTACTTGTGAAAGACCGAAATTCTATTTCGTAGTTCATTACGATTGAACATAGATAATGTGAAGCGTTATTAATCTGACTATATACCTTATATATAGTCAGATTAATAACGCTTCACATAATTATCTATGTACATCATATATAGTCTGGTGTTAAGTTCTAGGCAGAAGTGAAATTTGTTTGTTAAATAGATTATATTAGCCAATGGTAAAAAACATGTTACAGTTCCATAGGAAATAAATTTACTACCCATGTAAATGTATGAATCTTTTCCAGGGTTGGCACAACGATTTCGTCGTGAAAACATAACTGTTGGGTATGTGTGCGTGGCTGCGCCCACCACTGATTATCGTGTCAACAATAAACAGTGTTTAGCTAGCCAGCGATCGTATCATTTGTCCGTCCCTATATCTAACAATAACGGACAGACAAATTTGAACCATATTGTCTAACTATTAAAGCTGCTATATTTTTATTTAGAAAATTATATATTATTATTTTTTTATAGAAAAGGCCGGCAAACGAGCAGGCGACGTGGTGGTAAGTGATTACTGCCGCCCATGAACACCCGCAATACCAGAGGCATGACAGATGCGTTGCCGGCCTTAGGGTGCCCCCCCCCCCAATTTGGGGGTGCGGGGTGGACCTCCGGTTACCTGCACTCACCAGACGAAACGCAGAAGTTTGTTAGACTTCTACTTCACGCCGGTATTCTGTGAGGTCGTGGTATTTCCCCGGTCGAGCCGGCCGGACAAAAGCTGATGCGTGGCCTTACCACTGAACGCAATTCCCAATACAGGGGTAGACAGAGGAGAGGGAAGTTTTTGAATAACCCATTGATTCCGCCACCACATACCACGAGGATCGAACTCCGAGCACCCAACTCCTCGGCTAACGTAACCCTATGTTGTAAATATTCATGACTATATTTATTAAAATAAAACGTCTTCACGCCATTCCCATTGCTGCGGTAGACAAAGGTCTAGACAATTAAGTACTTTCGACCCACCTTTCATTGAAGACACATTTTGGGTCAGCGTGACCGGTGGTAAGCCTGTTGCCGTCTTACTAACAACCTTGACCAAGCCAACGATTGGCACAAGACTACCACCTGGGGATTGAACTCAGGTCTCTTGACTCTAACCCCTATCACCCAACCATTCGGTTATCGTGAGTGCTTTTAAGACATTTATGAATTTAATTATTTAAATGTTACCTGTACCGTGAGTAAAATACTGGCTAAATATACATCGAGCGCATTAATTTTAAAAATAGAGACATATTTTAAGCTAGCCACGCTTGCAACTTTAATAAAACGAATGGGGTAGGTAATATAACTGCACGTTCCCACGGGAAAAGGCAACGACTTTTATTTGCCTGTAAAAGACGTGGAAATCCTTATTTTTATGGCAATAGGGTGTGCAACGATCTTACAGTACACACTTAAGGTAAGTAGCAACTACAGAACATATAATCTGCAAACTATTTCATGACTAGGCTGAAGATTCTACCCTCATTTCGCTTAAACTTATTTTGGGAATAAATGACAGGTGTTGAGCGTATCTTCCTCTTGATATCCAAGTCAACCATAAATATAAAAAAGTAATTGGTCTTCTAAACTAACCTAAACCTTCTAGCGATCGAACTCGAGTCTTTTGACTCGAATTCTGACCACCCAACAAGTCTCCTAGCGTGGCTTTACCTTTATGAATTTAAATTAAATTAAATGTCTTCATGCATTCCCAAGACTAAGGTCTAGTCTAGACAATTAAGTTCCTTCGACCCACCTTCCACCGAAGATATTTTGGGACAACGTGACAGGTGGTGAGCCCGTCGCCGTCATTTCCAAGTCAACTATAAAATTCGTACATAAGTGTTTGAAAAATCCATTGGTACGATCCTGCCACCTGGGGATCGACCTCGGACCTCTTGACTCGAAATTCCGACCACCCAAACACTCTGCTATCGTAACTGTTAAGTAACTAAATAAATACTAAAATAAATTAATATATCTAACCAACATGACGTACATTACTCTGTTCTCAAGTAGTAAAAGCATAAAACAATTTCAGACGTTTCATAAATATACGTATGTTCGTACGTATATCTATGAACTGATCACTATGACTATATGAGTCACTAAGACTAAGTGAGTGTGCTTTATGAATCAATAAAAATTCAACATAAAAGCATGATGGTTCTTGTTGTGAACAGCGGAACAGTGCTTTCGAGTCCGCAATCAGAATATTATCTTAAACCACGATATCCGGGTGGTTGGGTGGTCGGAATTTCGAGACAAGAGACCCGAGTTTGATCCCCATATGGCAGGCTGGTACCAATAGGTTTTTTCAAAAACTTATCGTTGGATTGGACATTGAGACGGCGACGGGCTCACCACCTGCCACGTTGTCCCGAAAATATCTTCGGTGGAAGGTGTGTCAAAGGGACTTAATTGTCTAGACTAGACCTCTGTCTACCCCTGTGTTGAGAATTGCGTGAAGATATTTATATATTATTATTCAATATTCATACATAGATAGATAGGGACAACATCATACATTGCTCTGATCCCGAAGTAAACAGATGCGTGCACTAATTCCACAGATGCGTGCACTAATTCCACAGATGCGTGCACTAATTCCACAGATGCGTGCACTAATTCCACAGATGCGTGCACTAATTCCACAGATGCGTGCACTAATTCCACAGATGCGTGCACTAATTCCACAGATGCGTGCACTAATTCCACAGATGCGTGCACTAATTCCACTGTATGCACCACCACCACCACTACACTCAAACCAGGTAACATATACCACCACCGAAAACGCGATAGCGATAGTGATAAGCGACCGCAGAGAAGTCTCTGCGGTCGCTTATCGTAGAGTCTACTCGCTTGAGGATGCCTTGTTTTGAGACGAAACACGTATCGCGTTTTCGGTGGTGGTATATGTTACCTGGTCCGAAGAGAAGAAGAGCACCGCCCTCCCTCCCACAGATGCGTGCACTAATTCCACAGATGCGTGCACTAATTCCACAGATGCGTGCACTAATTCCACAGATGCGTGCACTAATTCCACAGATGCGTGCACTAATTCCACAGATGCGTGCACTAATTCCACAGATGCGTGCACTAATTCCACAGATGCGTGCACTAATTCCACAGATGCGTGCACTAATTCCACAGATGCGTGCACTAATTCCACAGATGCGTGCACTAATTCCACAGATGCGTGCACTAATTCCACAGATGCGTGCACTAATTCCACAGATGCGTGCACTAATTCCACAGATGCGTGCACTAATTCCACAGATGCGTGCACTAATTCCACAGATGCGTGCACTAATTCCACAGATGCGTGCACTAATTCCACAGATGCGTGCACTAATTCCACAGATGCGTGCACTAATTCCACAGATGCGTGCACTAATTCCACAGATGCGTGCACTAATTCCACAGATGCGTGCACTAATTCCACAGATGCGTGCACTAATTCCACAGATGCGTGCACTAATTCCACAGATGCGTGCACTAATTCCACAGATGCGTGCACTAATTCCACAGATGCGTGCACTAATTCCACAGATGCGTGCACTAATTCCACAGATGCGTGCACTAATTCCACAGATGCGTGCACTAATTCCACAGATGCGTGCACTAATTCCACAGATGCGTGCACTAATTCCACAGATGCGTGCACTAATTCCACAGATGCGTGCACTAATTCCACAGATGCGTGCACTAATTCCACAGATGCGTGCACTAATTCCACAGATGCGTGCACTAATTCCACAGATGCGTGCACTAATTCCACAGATGCGTGCACTAATTCCACAGATGCGTGCACTAATTCCACAGATGCGTGCACTAATTCCACAGATGCGTGCACTAATTCCACAGATGCGTGCACTAATTCCACAGATGCGTGCACTAATTCCACAGATGCGTGCACTAATTCCACAGATGCGTGCACTAATTCCACAGATGCGTGCACTAATTCCACAGATGCGTGCACTAATTCCACAGATGCGTGCACTAATTCCACAGATGCGTGCACTAATTCCACAGATGCGTGCACTAATTCCACAGATGCGTGCACTAATTCCACAGATGCGTGCACTAATTCCACAGATGCGTGCACTAATTCCACAGATGCGTGCACTAATTCCACAGATGCGTGCACTAATTCCACAGATGCGTGCACTAATTCCACAGATGCGTGCACTAATTCCACAGATGCGTGCACTAATTCCACAGATGCGTGCACTAATTCCACTGTATGCACCACCACCACCACTACACTCAAACCAGGTAACATATACCACCACCGAAAACGCGATAGCGATAGTGATAAGCGACCGCAGAGAAGTCTCTGCGGTCGCTTATCGTAGAGTCTACTCGCTTGAGGATGCCTTGTTTTGAGACGAAACACGTATCGCGTTTTCGGTGGTGGTATATGTTACCTGGTCCGAAGAGAAGAAGAGCACCGCCCTCCCTCCCACAGATGCGTGCACTAATTCCACAGATGCGTGCACTAATTCCACAGATGCGTGCACTAATTCCACAGATGCGTGCACTAATTCCACTGTATGCACCACCACCACCACTACACTCAAACCAGGTAACATATACCACCACCGAAAACGCGATAGCGATAGTGATAAGCGACCGCAGAGAAGTCTCTGCGGTCGCTTATCGTAGAGTCTACTCGCTTGAGGATGCCTTGTTTTGAGACGAAACACGTATCGCGTTTTCGGTGGTGGTATATGTTACCTGGTCCGAAGAGAAGAAGAGCACCGCCCTCCCTCCCACAGATGCGTGCACTAATTCCACAGATGCGTGCACTAATTCCACAGATGCGTGCACTAATTCCACTGTATGCACCACCACCACCACTACACTCAAACCAGGTAACATATACCACCACCGAAAACGCGATAAGCGATAGCGATAAGCGACCGCAGAGAAGTCTCTGCGGTCGCTTATCGTAGAGTCTACTCGCTTGAGGATGCCTTGTTTTGAGACGAAACACGTATCGCGTTTTCGGTGGTGGTATATGTTACCTGGTTTGAGTGTAGTGGTGGTGGTGGTGCATACAGTTGAATTAGTGCACGCATCTGTGGAATTAGTGCACGCATCTGTGGGAGGGTGGTGCTCTTCTTCTCTTCGGACCAGGTAACATATACCTTTTTATATTTTCATGCGGAGGGTTGCGATGTAATTTTTTCAATAACAACTTTACAATGAATTTCCGCAAAGTAACGCCTGAGTCAATTAACTATAGTTGAATACTTTATTAAATTTAATAAATATTAAATATTAAACATATTTACGCATTTTTCATTACAGCATAGCAGAAGTCTAAACAATTATTCCTTTTGATCCACATACCGGGGTTTATTTTGGGACAACGTGACAGGTGGTGTGCCCATATGCTTTCTTCAAAATCACGCAGTCGTTAAGAAAGAATAATGAAAAAAGTATTTTACGTATTGAACATAATTTGTAAATGAATGCTTAAAGAAGCTCTATGAATGGAAGTCGTGTGTGTCGAACCAGCATTGCGTTTGGTACATTTATACCATTCAGGAGGAAGCGAATTATAATACATTACAACCGTGCTTTTTTAAATATTTTTTTTCGAGATTCCTGTCGAATCATTCTCCATTTTTCGGAAACACTCAAATAATTTAAAAAAATAATTAAAAGTTGACAACGTCATACACATTGCTCTGAACCCAAATTAATTAGCTAAATCATTTGTTTATGGAATCAGAAACAACGAAGTTACCATAAACATCTAACCCGAGACAATATAGCAAAATTGTTTTATTTTTCATTTACCCATTCGGGAATAGAACCCGGGACTTTAGTTTGCGATGCTAACAAAAATATTGTGTACGTCATTCACCAGGAAGACCATCAGAGTCTGTGAAACGTGTCTTTATTAAGAAATTGTCATAAAAACCGCACTTTAGTATTTATTTATACTTACTTAATGGCATTAAAAAAGTCACGATAGCCGAGTAGTTGAGTTGTCGGAATTCTGAGTCAAGAGACCCGAGTTCGATCCCCAGGTGGCTGACTCGTACCAATGGGTTTTTCAAAAGCTTATGTACGAACTATATCGTTCGCTTGGACATAAACACGGCGACGGGCTCACCACCTGTCACGTTGTCCCGAAAATATCTTCGGTGGAAGGTGGGTCGAAGGGACTTAATTGTCTAGACAAGACCTCAGCCTACCCCTGTACTGGGAATTGCGTGAAGATATTTATATTTATTTATTTATTTTAAAATAAAGGTTTTATTGAAATTTAATCCGTTAGAAGTGATATGCTATGAAAACAGCTAACATACAGCGACCTCATAACGTAAGCCAAGCCGCAACGGGAGTGTCGTGAATTTTTAATTGAATATTTGACGGTTCTATGTTCTGCTTCCGTATGTTGTTTTATCTGAATAAAACACTTTGTAGTTTATATCCTATACACTCATACACAACGGCCTGTAAATGTCCGCTGCAGGATATTGGCGTTCCTCGTAAGGGAGCGTAATATGTGAGAGCCAGGGTTCACAATAACCGAGTGGTTGAGTGATCGCGATTAGAGTCAAGAGGCTCGAGTTCGATTCCCAGGTATTAGACTCGTTCTAATAGGTGTTTTTAAAAGTTATATACGATTTATATCGTTAGCTTGGACATAAAAACGGCGACAGACTCACCACCTGTCACGTTCTCACAAAAAATTTCTTATGACAGGTTGGTCGAAAGGACTTAAATGTTTAGGCTACTATTTACCCCAGTATTAGGAATATGCCTGAAGATTTTTTTAACTGATAGTAGTGGGATTTGTACCCCCAACATCTGCTATACTATGGTTAAGCTCTTATCTTCAAAACACAGAGTCCCACCTGCTCCCTAATACTTTCTCGACGAAACGACAGTTTGTCCCTGTGCTAATAATATTTCTTGAACCGTGGCCGATCTGAGCACAGCCGATATTGAAATGTAAATTAACCGCGGGATATTAGAGAGCCGCAGTGTTTACGAAGCATAAATTACTTATACATAAATTACTCACAAAGGCTACGGTATTGGAGGTAACTCAATCAGTGCGAGACAAAGTCAATCTATTCTGTTCGATTGTAACATGTTTGAAGTAGTAAGACTACATTAGAACTGTGCGCTTGTCCAATAAGTACATAGAAAACCCATGACTCGAGTACAAACATTTGTATTCATCAAACAAAAATTTACCTTTAACGTGATTTGAATCCGGAACTAATAAAACCCTTAGCTTCGAAGGCAAGGTCAATACTAACTAGGCTATGGGGTTATCGAAATTTGTAACTATATTAAGTAACTTATTTAGGTTATCCTCACTTAAATCAACTCGATGTTGCTGCTTTAGTAAAGTTGTCCCATAGAGCCGACACTGCAGCGATTCTGCCGAATGACATGCTAATTAATGTTATGAATTCTGACGTTGAATTCAGATGTAACGCGCATATTTCACATGTCTCGTACATTTTCAATATTGGTCCAGTGCACGACCTCCGTGGACTAATGGCACACATAGCGGTTTTAATGGTATTGCCAACTCTGAGGTCCCATTCCCGGGTTCGATTCCCGGTCGGACTAATGTAAACTAAACTTTTTCTTGGGACTGCGTGTTTGTGGTACTTTCGTTGTTTTTGATTCCATAAAACAAGTGCTTAAGCTGCTCTTTTTGAGATCAGAACAATGTATGTGATATTGTCCCTATCTCTGTATGAATGCATTAATATGTGTATGAAGGCTAGAAAATGACAGGATCCAAAATTCGTTGATTTATTTATATATATTATCACGCACATTTATCATATGATCATAGGCAAAGATCTAGATATTTAAGTCCTTTCGATCCACCGAAGACATTTTAGTACTATTATATACTAATGCTACTAGTATTGGGAATGAAGTGAAGATTGTAATACGATTAGTTTAAATTTTTTTTGTCAAACATGCTGTTGAGTTTTGAGTTGGATACAAACAGGGCTTCATAAAAAAGTAGATCAAGAAAAAGATGTGACATCTTCCATTCCAATCCATTATTCATTAATGTGGTTTGAAGATGAATGCAAATTACTGTGATAAAATTTCCAATCCATATAAAAATGTTAAGAGATTCTTCAGACACTTGAATGAGGAATATATCATTACTTAAAATAGAAAGTTGCTAAATTATTCAAACTGGAAACTCAAGTACAAAAGTCGTACAAAACTTTCACCTACTACGTGTGACTTCAGGTGAGTGGAATTCGTAATCCGTATGTATATTATTTTTGATAAATTTGCATTAAAACTACTTTTAATAAGCCACGACAGTCACGTGATGACGCTTTTAACCTATTAAGCTTTGGTCAAAAGTGCGTCGAAAGGATTTCATAAACCTATATCTACTGCAATGTTAAGAAACTGCGTGAAAATAAAAATTACTTACATGCATACACTGAGTGTATATTTTGCTAAATGTATATTTTCTATGGCATTCATAGATAAAGGATATAATAAAAGAAAAACTAAAAGAATGGTTTAGCATAAGATGGCTTTTCTTTATGACACAACTCTGTCAGATATTCATGCAACAGGGATACCTGCCACCTGGCTCTACCGCGTGAAACTATCCACATTAGTATACCTATTAGTGAAGCGTCACAGAATAAAATAACTTTCAGAATATTACTAAATGTCCCTTTACTTATTTTGTTCAGTTGGATACGATATTTAAACTAAAATTAACTTATAATCGGAGGAGAATGAGCTTCAAGCTTCTGTTGCTATACGTTTAAAATGAGAAA
This sequence comes from Sericinus montela, assembly GCA_029286605.1. Lineage (NCBI taxonomy): Eukaryota > Metazoa > Arthropoda > Insecta > Lepidoptera > Papilionidae > Sericinus > Sericinus montela. The sequence goes on along the minus strand of JAGSMR010000162.1, from coordinate 116,636 downwards.
AGTTTTCAGACAACAACGTCCTCAACTCGGAAATACAGCAGATATGCCTATCTTTTGAGTGGTTTTCATTTCGTCGTAAATTTAATTACTGAGAAAAAATATTAACTTTTTCAGTAAAATATGCCGATTCGACGATTGAATTTATAACAGACTGGTATTTTGTTTTTCTCTATTTTATGCCACGGTTATTTCTTTCATAAGTTCATGTCGAGTGTTTACGGTGTAAGAATTCTTCGCATTGATGTTGTAACAGGCAATTTAAAGAAAAGTTTTGAAAATGCAAGTGGCTACCAACACATGCCGGGTAACCACCGAAAAATATCTGACCAACATTCAGTTAACCAGTGACGAGCAGCAGCGTCTAAAGACCATGGTGTCTAGTACTGAGATCGTCAAACCGCTTGCCAAGTGTAGTGGCGTAGTAGCATACCCTCCTACTGGAGAGACTTTATAAGTATGTTTGACGAACTCCGTGGATGAGTGGCGTACACACCTGTTTTCATGATGTCGCCAGCTATGAGGTCCCGATTCGATTTCCAGTGTATTAAATACTTGTTTGCGTGTTTGTGATAAAATAAACCTTTGTGCCATTCCCAATACAGGGGTAGACAGAGATCAAGACAATTAAGTCTTTTCGATTCATCGAAGATAGTTATGGGATCTTCTATTTTACGCCAGTTCCGTCAAAATTATTTTATTTTCTTTATATGGATATTAGTTTATTACGTATGTTAATCAAACTATAAATATTATAATTTAGATATACGGCAGCTTAACAAAAACCAGACAAATGTTAAAGAGATTATGAATATTAAACTAAATAAAAATAATATCTTCAAATAAATTAATATCTTCGAGTGTTAGCAGTAGGCTAGCCAAAGAGAACAAAATAAGAATCACGATCCTTACATACTACTTTCACTTCATCCATAAGAAATATTCCCAAGTGTATTATTGGCAATTCTTAAGAAAACCTAAGAATCATAACTCCATACACTCTCACATATCTATTAATTCCATATTCCGATAGCACTGTAGCCTATAGATTACCCGAGAAATGCATCCGGAGGCTAACAGTCCTCGCTCACACCTTTCCTTTTTTTCTGTCCCCTTTCACAATTATTTTTCGTATAAGAGTGGTCAACTGATGAAAGAAGCCACTGAACTCCTAAACGGTTAGGAGTTAGGCAATCATATACGATTTGTTGACTGATACAGCCCAATACCTATGATAGACAAATTGTGTACCTCTTTTAGTAGTTTCAACCGGTTTTTTAGGAGGTTTATACATACCGTTCTCATTATAACCACCAGCATGACTTACTTTACCAACGTCTAGGTATGGGTATCGGTAACCCAAGTTCGTGTTGCCAAAGTATTATCGTTTGTAGTAACATACACGTACTTACGTTAATCTACACTGAAAATGGTAAGTAAAATACATTTTTTTTAATAGTAAGTAAGTTATTTTGTGTTCGTTCCGAAGGGGGTTTACCCCTTCAGAACGAACACAAAATAACTTACTTACGATTAGCTAAACTTAATTTAAATTTCAAGTTGGGGATCGAAGAGGGATACATGCTGCTTTTTACTCCGTGGAAATTATTGGACCCGCCGGCGGAACCCAGCTGAATTATTCAGCTAAAAATAATATGAGTTATTCATAACCAATAGCAGTATGATAATGTAAGGTCGACATTGCATTTGACAGTTTATGCTATTCCCGGGAAAGTAAGCGATGGTACCAAAACACGTATTGGCTATTTTCAATATTTACTTTCAAGAAACCCGTATATCTAGAAAGAAAGCGCATTTATATGTCATCCCTAAAAACGGCGGCCGCTCATAGCCATCTTATAACAGTACAATAGCCGTCACCTCCATATCGTCGAAAATTATGAAGATCATTATGAATAGCCAGCTCTTGAGGTACCTAGAGAAGCTGCCAGCTGATAATGGACCACCAATACGGTTTTCAGCGAAATCTGCTATTTGGCGATTACTTTAGCGCACATCCTCATTTTAAGAATATTATACTTGTTGCTTATAGGATTAAAATGGAAGAAAAATTAGACCAATCGGTAATAAATATATACAAACTATAGTAGAAAGTACGTCAATTTAAAGTTATTAGACTCTTCTACGAGTGTCGCTAACTATAAAAGCTATTTAAATAAGTTAACTTTAAAATTGCAACTAATTACAAAGTGTTTTCACCAAGCTATTAACACTGTTTTACACTTTGTTATATTACAAATAGCACCTTGATATTGTCCTCATTAAAAACGGTTACACTTAGTTATTTCCAAATGAACAAGGTCACGAATTATTGTTTCCCTGAGTTCGCAGTTATTTTAAATAATGAATTTGTTTTAATTGTGTTTCTATTGTTGTTTTCTTACATTCAAAGAGTTTCGTTCTATTTTTCGCTTTCGAAAATGGAACAAAGCTTGGAAATGTTTCAAAATGTAGGATTTGTGTAAATATTTAATTAAATTTAATAATTGTTTTTAATGGGAGCAGATGGCAAACTAGCAACCGGTTGAAATCATTGAAACTTTCGTGTGACATTGTAAACTGAGTTATTATAAGTTTAATGTTTATCTGTTTTTAATTATTTTTTTACCTGATTTACTTCATATTAAGTGATTCTCTACATCCATGTACACTCGTTGTTGTTGTTGTTGAAATGTTTAAAAGTATTTTCATGTTTGCATTGCATTTACATTATCATACTGATATTGGTTATGATTAACTCATATTATTTTTTACTCCATTATTGTTTTCTTTATATTATGTTTTTCATAGATTGTGATAAATATAAAAATAAAATAAATATCTTCACGCAATTCCCAATACAGGGGTAGACAGAGGTCAAGTCTAGACAATTAAGTCCCTTTGACCCACCTTCCACCGAAGATATTTTCGGGACAACGTGACAGGTGATGAGCCCGTCGCCGCCTTTATGTCCAAGCCAACGATGAAATTCGTACATAAGTTTTTTGAAAAACTCATTGGTACTGCCACCTGGGGATCGAACTCGGGTTTCTCAACTCGAAATTCCGAGCACCCAACAACTCGGCTATCGTGACTTTCAATTGTGTATATTTAAAATGTTGATTGTACATATTATGCCTTCAAACAATAAATACAAAGTTATTTTTTAAATACAATGTTTAAAAAATCTATCGATGTAAAATGGACTTTCTCTAAATACGAGTATAATAAGGGAAAAAAACTTTACAACAATTTATGAAATCTATATGGATTTACATTAAATTATATTAAAATTACTACTTCTTCTAGGCGACCACCACGGACGAGTGGCATACACACCGGCTTTCATGATGGCGCCAGCTCAGAGGTCGCAGGTTCGATTCTCGGTCGGGTTTGAGTAGTGGTAGCTTCGTTACTTCTGATTTCATAATGAAAGTGCTTGTATGTAATGTGTGCGATGTAATGTAGGTACATATTAGATAATAGAGTGGCAATATGAAAAGTTGCCCTATCTGTATGCCGTTATCATTATTTTTATTATTTAGCTGGGTTCCGACGGCGGGTCCAATAATTTCCACGGAGTAAAAAGCAGCATGTATCCCTCTTCGATCCCCAACTTGAAATTTAAATTAAGTTTAGCTAATCGTAAGTAAGTTATTTTGTGTTCGTTCTGAAGGCGGTTCAATTAAAAAAAAAGAATATTACTTACCATTTTCAGTGTAGAATAACGTAAGTACGTGTATGTTACTACATACGATAATACTTTGGCAACACGAACTTGGGTTACCGATACCCATAACAAGCCGTTGGTAAAGTAGGTTATGCTGGTGGTTTTAAGGAAAACCGTATGTATAAACCTCTTAAAAAACCGGTTGAAGCTACTAAAAGAGGTACACAATTCGTCTATTATATCCAATACATAGGTATTGGGCTGTATCAGTCAACAAATCATATATCATTGCCCAACTCCTAACCGTTTAGGAGTTCAGTGGCTTCTTTCATCAGTTGACCACTCTTATACAATGTCTCCTAGACGCAAACCACCAATTAAATCTCAAAAGAGGTGGGATACTCATATGGCTTATAAAATTTAAAAAATTGTCTTGATTGTCTAGAGAGTCCATGACATTCCATAACATTGCTGTCGTGATGGCCAGGACTTTCCAAAAAGGAGAAAATTTTCTATATCGGTATACATATATAGTATTGGGTGTTTATTAAAGATGTAAGTAACTTTATTGTGCCGTTGGCTTGAACACATTGAATACCTGTCTGTTGTTCTGTCACGTTGTCGCAAATAAGCTTCGGCGAAAAGTTGTTCAAAATGACATAATTGTCTAGACCTCTATCTACCCTACATCTGAGGAAATGTGAAAATCATTCATAAATTCATTAAATTGATTGTATATCATCAGTTTAATAAAAACAGACAGAAGTGATTCATCCCCTCGCAGCGAGCCCGTGTGAGAGTGCATTAACAGGATTGCAGACGATTTCTGTCTGACGTTAGTTTTCTTTATTCACTGGATATGTATCGGAGGTGCATTGCAACGCTCTTTGAGCAAATTGAATCCCGGCAGGGCTCTATGTAGACGCGTGTTAAGAAACGAATATGGATTCCGAAGCGAAACAAATAGATGTAACTGTTTCTACTCTCTCTGATTTGTGAGCTTTTACGCTGCGAGTGTGTTTCTTTTTTTAATTCTCTTAATATCTTCTATCTGATAATAAGAAAAAATGTTCTAACAATAACAAATCAATAACAATAGTACTATTTTATTGATAACTTCATTAATACCTACAGTCACGATAGCCGAGTGGTTGGGTGGTCGGGATTTCTTTAACGACTGTATTTTTAATAAAGTATACGGGCTCACATGTTACGTTGTCTAAAAATTAACTCCGTTGAAATGTGGGTCAAATAATTTAGACGTCTAGCTACCCCTGTACCGGTAAATGCGTGAAGATATTCATTCAATATTTGTTATAAACTAAAATTATTTGTTATCTAGTCTCATAGTTCTTTTAAAAGTGTAAAATCCACTCGAAGTAATACGCCTTTTTAAGACTTATTAGTTAACTTTATTATTAAAACTGCTCCAGTATCAACTCTCGCTTCACAAGTAAGTTCTAGTGGAGGGGCCGAAGTCTGAAATCGAGTACCTCATAACAGGGTGAAGTAGTTGCGTCTGTGCGTCATCGGCATGCTTAGTGTTAGTCTTGTTTCTTTGACGACGACGTTCATGTCGTCGTCAAAGAAACAAGACTAACACTATCTATATGTCATCAACTCTGAGGCCTTGGTTTTGATTCCCGGTGGTCTTAGAAAATACTTTTTCTGCATTTACTCGAACCAATGGTTTTTTTTTGCAAAAACTTATGTACGTTTAAAATACAACGATTTTCTGATTTTATCGTGTTCCCCCGTGACCACGGTTGCTGTAAAGCATCCGAAACGTCGGGAAATAAAAATAGTTTGTAAAAACTAATTAAAACGGGATAAAAACGGAAAATCGTTTTATTTTAAATGTCTAGTATTCGCGTAAATACAAGAAATCATTAAACTTATGTACGATTTGTATAACCTGTGATACTTGAGACGCTGCTGCACATCATCCTGCTGCCATCTGATTACGTCTAGTTTTCACTAATTACTACTAATTAAATAGAAAAGTTACTTTGTTTATTCAAAATTCATGTATGGAGTCAAGCAAACACAAGTTGAAGTATAAAGTTAGGCGTGTTTGAAAATATTTCGTGCTCGCTCATTTTTCAAACTCGATAAAGTTTTATGATCATATTGTTTCGACAATAGCATTAAGTAAATTAATTAGTAAGTAAAGAGAAATTTTTTTACATCTTTTAAACACTGTCCGAATCGACCGAGTATATGATATGACCGAGTATATATATATGATCAAAGTATATTTAAAGATTATATGGACTAGGAGTACATAAACTAAAATTAATATATTACGTCTATTTAAAGAAGACCCGATACTCTTGTTTGTAGTGACTCTGCCTATGATACTAAGAGTTGCGGGTCTCTTACATTTTAATTCAGGAAACATAAAACCCAAGTTTAACAAGAATAACGACAATGAACGTAATTGTTTGGAGCCGTAACAAATAACTTGCTTTTAAGGTAACATCGTGTGGCAAACTTAAATTACGTAGGGGGGCGTCGTTTTACTTCTACGAGCCGAGATTGGTAGCTTTTGTTAGTTTAAGTGAATCTTCACAGGAAATCGTTTTATCCGCCTTTTATTTTTACTGGACGTCATTCGGTTTCCGTTATTTATTTCATACACAAACTCGATCGAAAAGGGAGGCAAACGAGCAGGTGGCTCACGTGTTAGTAAGTCATTACCGCCGCCCATGAACACCCGCAATACCAGAGGAATAGCAGATGCGTTGCCAGCCTTAGAGTGCCAAACACCCCCCCTCCTCCTCCCCGAATTAGGGGAGGGGGGTGTGTAGGCCTCCGGTTACCTGCACTCACCAGACGAAACGAACGGTACTTCCCCGGTCGAGCCGGCCCATTCATGCAACAAGAAAAGCTGATGCTTGGCTCTAACACTGTTAGAACTTTTTAGTTACTAAAGGAATATCTTCACGCCATTGCCAATACTGGAATAGACAATTAGGTCGTTCGACTGCGCTAAAACATTTAGGTACAAATTTACGTAAAAACATAACAGAAACTTTCAGTTCTATAGTTTTGAAGTCACTACTTTTGTTGATTTTTTTTACGTTATTGACTTATTTTATTAACTAATTTTATTGATGATTTATATGTTCCCACCAGTTTATAAGACTAACATACTAAACAAATACATGCGTTTTTAAAAATACTCATATACTGACCTACAATATGTAAATCTTAATATATTAGAAGAAAAACTTACTGGAGTCATAAAAAAAAATATAATAATGCCAATGATTTCTTAAATGAAAAAATATAAATTGCATGCTATGGATATAATGACAAAACATGACTGTTCATATATATATATATATTCGTCACATCACTCTGTACCATGTTTTAAGCAAATAAATTATTTTGATTATTACAGCATGAAGGAAACTTAATATTTGCTATAATTCAACGAATCTTGAGAAGTTCTGTTGAAAATCCCCCGTAGAGTTGCGCAATCATCATTTTCGATTCCCTAGAGTACTCATTAATATTCTTACACTCCCCGTATGCAAAATTTTCCAAACTTTTGATTTCACGCTATTCCCAGTGCTTGAGTAGACATAGGTCTAGACAATGAAATCCTTTCGACCCACCTTTCACCGAAGATGTTTTTTGGAACAACATGTCAAGAAGTGACCCTGTCGTTGTCTTTATTTCCAAACCAACGATATAAATCGTACATATATTTAAAAAAAAAAAAAAACGTTGGCACTAGCATACCAACTGGGGATAGAACTCGAGTCTTTTGGCTTGAATTTCGATCACCCTATACAGCTATATACTTAATTAGATAAGCAAAAACTGCTCCCATGCTATTTTTTATTACTCTATGATGAAACTTATACTTTTTTTTCAAAGTAAACAAAAACGGGGTATCTGCAGACCTTTTTTTGCCTGTTTCTTCTCCATTACAAAAAAACAGAGGAACTTCTTTATGGAACGGTAGTTGATAAAATTAAATGTCAATCGATGAATGTATGTTACTATGTCGATGAATTAAAGATTTAATTTAATTTAACATAGTAAGAAAATTATTGCAATAAGTAGCACTTAGTAAGTCATTACTGCCGCCCATGAACACCCGCAATACCAGAGGAATAGCAGATGCGTTGCCAGCCTTAGAGTGCCAAACACCTCTCCTCCCGAATTAGGGAGGGGGTGTGTAGGCCTCCGGTTACCTGCACTCACCAGACGAAACGAACGGTACTTCCCGGTCGAGCCGGCCCATTCATGCAACAAGAAAAGCTGATGCTTGGCTCTAACACTGTTAGAACTTTTAGTTACTAAAGGAATATCTTCACGCCATTGCCAATACTGAATAGACAATTAGGTCGTTCGACTGCGCTAAAACATTTAGGTACAAATTTACGTAAAACATAACAGAAACTTTCAGTTCTATAGTTTTGAAGTCACTACTTTTGTTGATTTTTTTACGTTATTGACTTATTTTATTAACTAATTTTATTGATGATTTATATGTTCCCACCAGTTTATAAGACTAACATACTAAACAAATACATGCGTTTTTAAAAATACTCATATACTGACCTACAATATGTAAATCTTAATATATATTACGTCTATTTAAAGAAGACCCGATACTCTTGTTTGTAGTGACTCTGCCTATGATACTAAGAGTTGCGGGTCTCTTACATTTTAATTCAGGAAACATAAAACCCAAGTTTAACAAGAATAACGACAATGAACGTAATTGTTTGGAGCCGTAACAAATAACTTGCTTTTAAGGTAACATCGTGTGGCAAACTTAAATTACGTAGGGGGGCGTCGTTTTACTTCTACGAGCCGAGATTGGTAGCTTTTGTTAGTTTAAGTGAATCTTCACAGGAAATCGTTTTATCCGCCTTTTATTTTTACTGGACGTCATTCGGTTTCCGTTATTTATTTCATACACAAACTCGATCGAAAAGGGAGGCAAACGAGCAGGTGGCTCACGTGTTAGTAAGTCATTACTGCCGCCCATGAACACCCGCAATACCAGAGGAATAGCAGATGCGTTGCCAGCCTTAGAGTGCCAAACACCCTCCTCCTCCCGAATTAGGGAGGGGGTGTGTAGGCCTCCGGTTACCTGCACTCACCAGACGAAACGAACGGTACTTCCCGGTCGAGCCGGCCCATTCATGCAACAAGAAAAGCTGATGCTTGGCTCTAACACTGTTAGAACTTTTAGTTACTAAAGGAATATCTTCACGCCATTGCCAATACTGAATAGACAATTAGGTCGTTCGACTGCGCTAAAACATTTAGGTACAAATTTACGTAAAACATAACAGAAACTTTCAGTTCTATAGTTTTGAAGTCACTACTTTTGTTGATTTTTTTACGTTATTGACTTATTTTATTAACTAATTTTATTGATGATTTATATGTTCCCACCAGTTTATAAGACTAACATACTAAACAAATACATGCGTTTTTAAAAATACTCATATACTGACCTACAATATGTAAATCTTAATATATTAGAAGAAAAACTTACTGAGTCATAAAAAAAATATAATAATGCCAATGATTTCTTAAATGAAAAATATAAATTGCATGCTATGGATATAATGACAAAACATGACTGTTCATATATATATATATATATATATATATATATATATATATATATATATATATATATATATATATATATATATATATATATATATATATATATATATATATATATATATATATATATATATATATATATATATATATATATATATATATATATATATATATATATATATATATATATATATATATATATATATATATATATATATATATATATATATATATATATATATATATATATATATATATATATATATATATATATATATATATATATATATATATATATATATATATATATATATATATATATATATATATATATATATATATATATATATATATATATATATATATATATATATATATATATATATATATATATATATATATATATATATATATATATATATATATATGTGAGTGTGTGTGTGTGTGTGTGTGTGTGTGTGTGTGCGTGTGTGTCATGTGATCGATCGATCGAAGATCGAAGCTTTGAAGCGATCATACTTTCACGATCGCCGATTAGGTTACCGGAATTCGAGTCAAGAGACCCGAGTTCAATCCCTTGGTGGTGGGATCGTTCTGACTTTTTAAACTTATGTGCGATTTACGTCGTTGGCATATATATATATATATTCGTCACATCACTCTGTACCATGTTTTAAGCAAATAAATTATTTTGATTATTACAGCATGAAGGAAACTTAATATTTGCTATAATTCAACGAATCTTGAGAAGTTCTGTTGAAAACTCTTTTCGCAGAGTTGGCAGCAATCATCATTTTCGATTCCCTAGAGTACTCTTATTAATATTCTTACACTTCAAAGTAAAATTTTTCCAAACTTTTGATTTCACGCTATTCCCAGTGCTTGAGTAGACATAGGTTCAGGAAGGAAGTGAATTTCAATCTAATTTTCACTGAAATATGTTTTTGAACAACATGTCAAGAAGTGACCTGTCGTTGTCTTTATTTCCAAACCAACGATATAAATCGTGCCATATATTTAAAAAAAACGTTGGCACTAGCATACCAACTGGGGATAGAACTGAGTCTTTGGCTTGAATTTCGATCACCCCATACAGCTATATACTTAATTAGATACAAAACTGGCTCCCATGCTATTTTTATTACTCTATGATGAAACTTATACTTTTTTTCAAAGTAAACAAAAACCCGGTGGGACCGGCAGTGACCTTTGCCTGTTTTCCTCCAACAAGGAAACTTTTATGGGAACGAAGATAAAATTAACGTCAATCGATGAATGTATGTTACTAAAGCGTCGATGAATTGAAAGATTTAACTTAATTTGGGGTATGTAAGAAAAATTACGTAATAAGTAGCACCAAGATAACGTATAATTGAAACATGTCTTCAAACTGCTTTGTTGAAATTCTGACCGCTACAGCCATGCCAGGGTGCGCACAGTTTCATAAGCTGTGGCAGCGTCGCTGAGCGTGTGTCATTAGTCAGAGATAACACCAGCGGGAGTCATATGATCGATCGATTTAAAGATCGTAGCTTTGTGCTGACTATACTTTCTGGCTGACGCCGATTAGTGTCGCCGGAATTGAGTCAAGAGACCTGGAGTTCAATCCTCAGGGAATCTCTTGACTTTTTTAAACTTATGCGCACGGCTGTCGTTACTTACAGATAAAGATGACTCCAACTGCCATTGATGTCTCCAAAATGTTTTTCGGTGAAAGGGTTTGAAAAGACTTAATTGTCTATACTAGACATTGGGAAGTTTCAAACAAAACAAAACAAACAAATCATTTATTTACTCCCACATAAGTTCTTAACTTTTAATTACTTAACTGATAAGTATAAATTTAAAAACCTTGGGCTTTAGTAAGTCTGCGCCTGTAAGTTCAGAAAACTTGAGTTACAGGTCACCAGGGCTCCTCCCTGACAGAGACTTGGAATTATACAAGTTGAATTGCCCAGACAGTTACTAGAAACTAGGTACATTTGCCAGTAAATAAAATCCTCAAACAATGTATATTATATTTAAACTTAATAAGAAAAAACAAATATATATATATATATATATATATATATATATATATATATATATATATATATATATATATATATATATATATATATATATATATATATATATATATATATATATATATATATATATATATATATATATATATATATATATATATATATATATATATATATATATATATATATATATATATATATATATATATATATATATATATATATATATATATATATATATATATATATATATATATATATATATATATATATATATGTGTGAGTGTGTGTGTGTGTGTGTGTGTGTGTGTGTGTGCGTGTGTGTCATGTGATCGATCGATCGAAGATCGAAGCTTTGAAGCGATCATACTTTCACGATCGCCGATTAGGTTACCGGAATTCGAGTCAAGAGACCCGAGTTCAATCCCTTGGTGGTGGGATCGTTCTGACTTTTTTTTAAACTTATGTGCGATTTACGTCGTTGGCTTACAGATAAAGATGACTCTCCAACTGCCACGATGTCCCAAAAAATGTTTTTCGGTGAAAGGTGGGTCGAAAAGACTTAATTGCCTCTGTCTACACCAGTATTGGGAATAAACAAACAAACAAACAAATCATTTATTTACTCCCACATAAGTTCTTAACTTTTAATTACTTAACTGATAAGTATAAATTCTAAAACCTTACTTAGTGAAAGTCTGGTGCCTGGTGTAAGTTCAGAAAACTTGAGTTACAGGTCACCAGGGCTCCCTCCCGGACAGACTTCGGAATTATACAAGTTGAATTGCCTAGATTAAAGTTACTAGAAACTAGGTACATTTGCCATAGTAAATAAAATCCTCAAAACAATGTATATTATATTTAAACTTAATAAGAAAAAAAAAAAAAAAAACATATTACAAAAAACAGAGGAACTTCTTTATGGAACGGTAGTTGATAAAATTAAATGTCAATCGATGAATGTATGTTACTATGTCGATGAATTAAAGATTTAATTTAATTTAACATAGTAAGAAAATTATTGCAATAAGTAGCACTAAGATAACGTATAATTGAAACATGTCTTCAAACTGCTTTGTTGAAATTTAACGTTGCTGTTACGGCTAGGTGCGCACAGTTTCTCATAAGCTGTGGCAGCGTCGCTGAGCGTGTGTCATTAGTCGAGATGACACCGAAGTGGAGTCATGTGATCGATCGATCGAAGATCGAAGCTTTGAAGCGATCATACTTTCACGATCGCCGATTAGGTTACCGGGATTCGAGTCAAGAGACCCGAGTTCAATCCCTTGGTGGTGGGATCGTTCTGACTTTTTTTTAAACTTATGTGCGATTTACGTCATTGGCTTACAGATAAAGATGACTCTCCAACTGCCACGATGTCCCAAAAAATGTTTTTCGGTGAAAGGTGGGTCGAAAAGACTTAATTGCCTCTGTCTACACCAGTATTGGGAATAAACAAACAAACAAACAAATCATTTATTTACTCCCACATAAGTTCTTAACTTTTAATTACTTAACTGATAAGTATAAATTCTAAAACCTTACTTAGTGAGAGTCTGGTGCCTGGGTGTAAGTTCAGAAAACTTGAGTTACAGGTCACCAGGGCTCCCTCCCGGACAGACTTCGAATTATGGGCTGCTTGAACTGCTCTAGATTAAAGTTACTAGAAACTAGGTACATTTGCCATAGTAAATAAAATCCTCAAACAATGTATATTATATTTAAACTTAATAAGAAAAAATATATATATATATATATATATATATATATATATATATATATATATATATATATATATATATATATATATATATATATATATATATATATATATATATATATATATATATATATATATATATATATATATATATATATATATATATATATATATATATATATATATATATATATATATATATATATATATATATATATATATATATATATATATATATATATATATATATATATATATATATATATATATATATATATATATATATATATATATATATATATATATATATATATATATATATATATATATATATATATATATATATATATATATATATATATATATATATATATATATATATATATATATATATATATATATATATATATATATATATATATATATATATATATATATATATATATATATATATATATATATATATATATATATATATATATATATATATATATATATATATATATATATATATATATATATATATATATATATATATATATATATATATATATATATATATATATATATATATATATATATATATATATATATATATATATATATATATATATATATATATATATATATATATATATATATATATATATATATATATATATATATATATATATATATATATATATATATATATATATATATATATATATATATATATATATATATATATATATATATATATATATATATATATATATATATATATATATATATATATATATATATATATATATATATATATATATATATATATATATATATATATATATATATATATATATATATATATATATATATATATATATATATATATATATATATATATATATATATATATATATATATATATATATATATATATATATATATATATATATATATATATATATATATATATATATATATATATATATATATATATATATATATATATATATATATATATATATATATATATATATATATATATATATATATATATATATATATATATATATATATATATATATATATATATATATATATATATATATATATATATATATATATATATATATATATATATATATATATATATATATATATATATATATATATATATATGTGAGTGTGTGTGTGTGCGTGTGCGTGTGCGTGTGCGTGTGCGTGTGTGTGTGTGTGCGTGTGTGTGTGTGTGTGTGTGTGTGTGTGTGTGTGTGTGTGTGTGTGTGTGTGTGTGTGTGCGTGTGTGTGTGTATACGTGTGTGTGTTTCATGAGTTTGTGTAAGAGTTAGAATTGGGACTTGCAAACTTAATTGTTACATATTCATTATAGCCTCGGAGATACCAGATTTTCTGTCTGTTCAAACGTGAGTGTTTTCAGGTATTTAGATACTGTACATTTGCAGCGGTGGCTACAGAGCGGATATATGTCAAGTTTTTGTTTAATGTATTGTAGAGGCATGGACCAAGGTAGCAAAAGAAGTTGTGTGAAAGGGATGTGTTAAATAGTTTTGAAGGGCATACGGTTCCCTTTCTACGCTTGTCCTTTGTTTTATTTGGATCGTATTTGAGCTCAGAGTGCTTTCTGAGTAAGGTGTGTAAAATAAAGGTTTGGCGAACAGTTAATACTTTCCAGTATTGATATATATCAGTGGTCGGAAAGCGAAATGGGAGACCAGCCCCAACTTTGAGGATTGCACGTTGAGCTCTTTCCACTTCAATTAAATTGGTTTTTGCTACACCACCCCAGGATGTGATGCAATAGTCAATGAGCGATTGGCATAAGGCATGGTAAACCATCTTTATCACATGCTTGTTGGCGACACGACTCAAATTCTTAAATAAATAAATGAACTTACGTAGTCTTGTAACAAGAGCTTTGACGTGCGGTTTGAAACTTAGAGTCTGATCAATAATGACCCCAAGATATTTAATACTGTCCGTTCTTTGAAGTATTGGACAGGAGCATACAGATCCAAGACCACAGACGTGAGCTGTTAGTGAGTATGATGAAGATGGAAGAAGATTCGATTTGGTACTGAATGCTATATACTTTGTTTTGTCAACATTTAGTGCCAGCAAGTTAACTTGTAACCAATGACTAACAATATTAAATCCAATCTGAGCTGTTTCAAACGTTTCGTCCCAAGTGCTTCCCCTGAAGAAAAGTGCTGTGTCGTCAGCGAAAGTAAGAATTTTGCCACCCCGGAGTTGTAGTTGGCACAAATCATTTATAAAAACCAAGAACAGGGTTGGGCCCACTATGCTGCCCTGCGGAATACCATACTCCACAGTCAGCTCGTCACTAAGAAGGTGCTCTATCATTACTCTTTTGTTTCCTACGCGTTAAATAGTCCCCAAACAGTTTCAATGGTATACCTCTAACTCCCATTTTTTCCAGCTTGACAAGAAGGAGAGAAATTGAGACCGTGTCAAAGGCTTTCGCCAAGTCTAAGAAGATTGTAACACTTTTCTGTTTTTCATCCAAAGTTGTGATGACAGAGGTGACAAGTTTATGTACGGCGTCATTGGTTGATATGCCTCGTCGAAAGCCAAATTGGGCTGGTGCGAGGAGGTGATTAGACTCGAGGTAATTAACGAGACGAGTGTTCATGATGCGCTCCAATATCTTAGACATAGCGGGTAAAATGGATATAGGCCTGTAGTTGTTGACACGATCCTTTTCACCACTCTTATAAATTGGCTTAATGACAGCGATTTTAAAGGCTGCCGGAAATACTCCTGTATTTAACGCCAAATTGCATATGTGCGTAAAAGGAGTAATGAGATGATGTAAATATCTCTTAATAATACTAGTAGAGATATGGTCAACTCCTACTGCACATTTATCTTTTAAAGAATGAATAATATTAAAGATCTCATTTTCGTCAGTTGGCATCAGGGTTAGCGAATTTATTGGAATAGGTGCCGTTTTAAAAGAATTGTGCAATATGTTTTCGCTAGGCTGATTGATCCGTTCCGCCAATTTTTACCCACATTAGCGAAAAAATATTCACCCCATTTAAACTCTGACTTTGTGACTTTTCGAGAGTAAACAAGATGGTTTGTCTGGTACTTTCGCTGCACCACTAATTTTTTTAATGACTTCCCAAAGCTTTTTTTTATTATTTTTAGCGTTTTCTATTTCTTGTTTTTCATAGTCTCTTTTAGCCCGTTTTAACCTTGTGTTGCAAAAATTACGATATCGTCTATAAACTCATTTTAAATCCTCGTTGGTGTTGTCTCTTTTTAGTTTTTTATATAGATTGTCCCGATGTCTCATACAACGTAATAATCCATGGTTTGCTTATACGTTTTCTGCTGGGAGTTTTATGTAGTTTCATGCTATTTTTAATTGCGGAAGTTAAAAAAGATACAAGATAATTGGCTGCTAAATTTGTGTCATAAGTATTGAGAACCTGTTGGAAATTTATATTTTGGACTGCTTGATCTAAACATTTGTAGTCAACTCGAAATTCCACGCTGTTTGGGTAGTACGTAGTATTTTTATTTACAAAACTAACTGCGACGCTTTCGTGGTCTGTGATGGATGTTTCAAATATGAGGCAAGTAGCCTTTAGTTTTGTTTTTATGATAATATGATCCAGGCATGAACGGCCATGTGTGGGCTTAGAGTGTCCAGGGAGCATACCATGACTAGCTAGAACGTTAAGATATTCATTAGATCTCGGGTTTTTTGTGTCGGGAGATATATCAATATTGATGTCACCACACAGAACAATATTTTTGATATAACTTAATTTTGATAGTAGTTTATCTAGAGAACTAATGAAGCAACTAGTATTTGTATGACTTGGAGGGCGATATATACCAATGATACATATTTCCTTATCAATTTTTATAAGTAGGCAGTTAGCGTCACTTAGTGGGGGCTCCTCATATGTCACACACAAACTATTTTTATAATAAACGACCACTCCCTCGTTTTGTGATTTATGCGCTGTTGTTGTTACATAGCGATAGTTATCTAGTTGTGGTATGTACTTGGCTGATGGGAGCCAGCACTCGGACAGAACTAAGATATCCCAATATATTTTCGAACGATTTAACAATGTTATAAAGTTGGGCATATTACAATTAATACTTCGTATGTTCTGAGAAAGAAGATTGAATGTTGATGTGTTATTTATGTGGTTATTTGCTTCATCAATGTCACAGTTAAGACTTTTGCCACCTGTACCGAGTCCAGGTCCAAGTTAATTAATTCAATATCCTGCATATTTTAAATACTATGTGTAATTATTATTGCAGAACTGTCACGCTTTATACGTGACCAATTTACGTTGTAATAAATGTTATAACTTCGATCTGCGTTGTAGTACAAGTGGAATAATATGTGAATGAATGATGCAATTGAAAACGTAATAGGATTGTTATTAAGGAATCTTTAAAACATGTTGTATTATATCGTATTAATGTGTGTAACGTATATACGTATGAGATTTTGGTGGTATGTTTCTTGGGTAATTTATGAATTATATATTTTTTCATGAATAAATAAAATGACAGAATATAATATATAAAATAGTACGAGTATATGAGTATGAGTGGATGATGAATTATGTGTGAGAATACTGTGCGTTGATTATGATGAAAGTTTGATTGTTTTATAAGGCACCTTATGTAGTAATAAAAAAACACAAGAAAATAGATTATAAATGCATGCATTTGAAAGAACATATTAATAGCTAGCTGGATTATAAAAAAGTTGTATAAAACTATGACTAGTCACAACTGAAGTTTTTGAAGGTCAATTTCTTCAAAAATACGTATGGAAGAAGAGCTTTCTTCTTTTTTTACGTAGACTCTTCCGTGATGTGTCCATACGGCTGCCAGGGATTTGTTTTTGACGTATTCCCGAGCAAGATAGAAGATACGCCTCATTTTGCTTGTCAAATACTCTGATAGGTATATTGGCCGAGAAGGTCCTTGGACACCAATATCTTCAGAGTTAAGCTGAGGTTCTTTTTTTCGCGTCTGATCTTATTGAAGTTCTTAAGGCGGCTAATTAATGATTCCTTTCGCAGAGTGGTAGTAAAATCAACCACTATCACGTCAGATTTCCATAGGTAGATATCTCTTATCTCCGATTCTTGTATTGGGTTTTCGAGCTCGATCTTTGTGCCGATATTGAGGACAACTCTGTACAGTTCTTTCTTATTAAGGCTTTTGACTTGGGGTATGTTGCGAATTTCAATTGTAGTGTTACACGACCTCCTCTCTAGGAAGTCCAGCTTATTTTCCAACTTAGACATACGCTGCTTATACTCACTGTTTTCATGTTTTAGTTCCTTTACTTGCAATTTTAAGTCCTCATTTTGGCTGCTCAATAAGGCAATTGATTTTTTTATATCCTCATTTTGTGCTACAATAGTCACTAAAGCATTGTTTAATAACTCAAACTTATGATCTTGTAGTTCTTTCATATCCGAAAACATTGATTTAATTTCTGACAAAGACAGTGAAGTCTGGTCTGATGAGTCCTCAAAGGCGCGTTTTTGCCGTTTAGTAACATAGAAATTTTCGTTTGTTACACATTTACTATGTATGTTTAAAGCAGAATCCGAGTTATAGTGAGTTGTTGGCTTAGGTACAGTTAATTGTTGCTGAGTTGTGCTAGGTGGAGATCGTTGCACCGACATATTTTGCATAAATCGTTAGATGATAGGCCTAAATGTTCCGTCGGTAAGTGACTGGCCGCGGTTGCAGTAGGCGGAGCTAATGCGTAAAGATGCACATAGATGCAGCGCACACACACATATGCAAAATACTGCGAGTTTTGATTGCTTAAAAATATATTAATGATTGGCTATGAACTCACGTGACTATATTTGTCGCCGGTGTCGACACGTCCCTTCTCACTTTCACACCCACTACACTAACTCCTTAACAGTAATGCGCTCCTAGTAATTTTTGATTTTATAATTGTAATTAACACTTTTATTTTTCATGTTCTTTTAATTTGGAGACAATGTCCGCGGGGGGAGTGATGGAGTAAAGGTATTTTTTTCATCTGTATTTCGCAGTTTATACTCATAATACTCGTATGTACTACTTCTTTCTTGAGTCATATACCTTTTTATTTGCATGCGTGAAAATAACGCATTTTCAATGGGGTCATCAGAGATCTAATAAGTTTAAACCTTTATTACACCGGTGCGTTTTAGAGATGACACGAGTGAGTCTGTCTCCGTCTTAGTGTCCAAAGTTTCAACTAACTCATTGGTGAGGACTTTCTGGAGATCGAACTTGGTTAATGCGATTCGAATTTCAACCTCTGGGCTATCGTGGCTCATTAACAATCTAACGCGTATCTCCTTTAACGCAGACGAAGTCGCTGGCGAAAGCTCGCACAATATACTCGTATGTCTGAAATTGTTATAAATTTACATTTAACGACGTACCGTTTGATTTAAAACGTTTATCGTTTGATTAACGTTCAGGATTGTCCCGAAAATATCTTCGGTTGAAGGTGGGTCGAAGAGACTTTATTGTCTAGACTAGACCTCTGTCTACCCCTGTATTGGGAATTGCGTGAAGACATTTTTTTCTTTTCTTCCTTTTAGTGCACCCTCGTTATCGTTACATATTAGTGTATTAAAATAACGATACTTCCCTAACGTTTGCGAGGTTACTTGTATGGTGCAGAATATCACGCAATTTCATCTTCATTGTTAAACTTGTGTCAGGCTAAAGCACGTGTCTTTGCATTAAAACCTTTATGTAATGGGTATCAAATATTTGACTTAAGTATTTTTTTTAACGAAAAGGGCCACGATAGCCGAGTGGTTGCGTTATCGGAATTCGAGTTAAGAGATTGTAGTCCAATCCCGGTGGTAGTTTGGACGTAATTGTTTAGACCTCTGTCTACCCTAGTATTGGGAATTGCTTGAATATATCATAAAATGTGTACGAGCATTAGAGTCACTTGTATATAAGTCTTTACCGAAGCCGTAGCGGCTAATTTGTAGGATTTGCCATAATCGCTTGGCAAGCAGATTGGCAATCGCAGTACCAGACCACTCGTACTTCAGACGTCTTATATCTTACATTGATATTAGAGATGGTTATTCCGCCATTTATCGGTTTCCATAACGATGTTTAATTCTGTTTACCTTAGTCGCCTCGTACGACATCCACGGGAAGAAAGGGAGTGGCTTTATTCGTACGCCGTTACCACACGGTTAGCAGACAATAATGTCCATTAAATACAGAACCGATGACAGGAAATTCTAGAATATAAAAAGAAATAAATAAACAAAAAAGAAAAATGGTTTATTCATTTATTGATATAATATGTCATTATAAAAAATGCAACCTTTACATACTATACTACTAGATTTGCTCGCGACGCGACTTCGCGTTTAAATGAAATCCTGTAGATTATTTTCTTTATTTACACGACAGAAGAAGCTGATTTTATATACATAATACTAAATACTAGATGAGCACCGAACAGAATTTTTAAGATGAGTTTTTGGGAAGTTTTCGCGAAATGTAAAACGTAGAAGATTATAGTAGCTGCTTATGTTGAAGCATAAATAGGCCGACTCAACTTGGCTACAATTCAACCACTCCCTTCACAACTCACGGCGCGACGGTGTACGAAGTCAAAAGTAGGTTGAGGCAACCCTATTAAATAGCGGCTACCTTGTCCCGGATCTCCGGAAAGTTCGGTTGGTCATGTTGGTTTCTTTTGCTTCTCTGTCGATGGTCATGCCATCGATACTAAACTCAAGAGGGAATAAAATATTTTCCTCCGTTAAAACCTTTAATGTTTGAAGTCGTGAACAAAAGCTAGTACATTATAAAATTGTGAAGGGTTCTTATGGGTAAATTATGATGTTTGAGTGAAACTAAGTAAAATAGGTTACTAGGAAGTGTCTGAGCCCCAAATAATGGTTTTTTGGCATTCTGGAGTTTCTCCGTTAATTCGGGGTTGGCACTAAAACCACTGAACGTGTTTTGATTTTGTAAAAACTCATGATATAATTGTTGAAATCAGTGCAGTATAATCTAGTTGTAAAATCTAGTTGTACTGAAGTTATTGGCAATTTATGCCATGTTGGCAATTTATGCTATGTTGGCAATTTATGCTATGTTGGCAATTTATGCTATGTTGGCAATTTATGCTATGTTGGCAATTTATGCTATGTTGGCAATTTATGCTATGTTGGCAATTTATGCTATGTTGGCAATTTATGCTATGTTGGCAATTTATGCTATGTTGGCAATTTATGCTATGTTGGCAATTTATGCTATGTTGGCAATTTATGCTATGTTGGCAATTTATGCTATGTTGGCAATTTATGCTATGTTGGCAATTTATGCTATGTTGGCAATTTATGCTATGTTGGCAATTTATGCTATGTTGGCAATTTATGCTATGTTGGCAATTTATGCTATGTTGGCAATTTATGCTATGTTGGCAATTTATGCTATGTTGGCAATTTATGCTATGTTGGCAATTTATGCTATGTTGGCAATTTATGCTATGTTGGCAATTTATGCTATGTTGGCAATTTATGCTATGTTGGCAATTTATGCTATGTTGGCAATTTATGCTATGTTGGCAATTTATGCTATGTTGGCAATTTATGCTATGTTGGCAATTTATGCTATGTTGGCAATTTATGCTATGTTGGCAATTTATGCTATGTTGGCAATTTATGCTATGTTGGCAATTTATGCTATGTTGGCAATTTATGCTATGTTGGCAATTTATGCTATGTTGGCAATTTATGCTATGTTGGCAATTTATGCTATGTTGGCAATTTATGCTATGTTGGCAATTTATGCTATGTTGGCAATTTATGCTATGTTGGCAATTTATGCTATGTTGGCAATTTATGCTATGTTGGCAATTTATGCTATGTTGGCAATTTATGCTATGTTGGCAATTTATGCTATGTTGGCAATTTATGCTATGTTGGCAATTTATGCTATGTTGGCAATTTATGCTATGTTGGCAATTTATGCTATGTTGGCAATTTATGCTATGTTGGCAATTTATGCTATGTTGGCAATTTATGCTATGTTGGCAATTTATGCTATGTTGGCAATTTATGCTATGTTGGCAATTTATGCTATGTTGGCAATTTATGCTATGTTGGCAATTTATGCTATGTTGGCAATTTATGCTATGTTGGCAATTTATGCTATGTTGGCAATTTATGCTATGTTGGCAATTTATGCTATGTTGGCAATTTATGCTATGTTGGCAATTTATGCTATGTTGGCAATTTATGCTATGTTGGCAATTTATGCTATGTTGGCAATTTATGCTATGTTGGCAATTTATGCCATGTTGGCAATTTATGCCATATTTATTTATTAAGGTTAGTCTGCTCGGCCATTACTTTTAATTGAATATTTAGTTAGAGATTACGTTCTTTCTGTAACGATTTCATCGTTACAGAAAAGACGTGATCTCATATTAGCAGACAGAGGTCTAGACTAGACCTCTGTCTGCCCCTGTATTGGGAATTGCGTGAAGATATTTATTTATATTTATTATTATAAAATGAAGGTATATCGTTGGCTTGGACATAAACACGGCGACGGGCTCACCACCTGTCACGTTGTCCTGAAAATATCTTTGGAGGAAGGTGGGTCAAAGGGATTTAATTGTTCAGACTTAACCTCTGTCTACCCCTGTATTGGGAATTGCGTGAAGATATTTATTTATATTTATTATTATAAAATGAAGGTATATCGTTGGCTTGGACATAAACACGGCGACGGGCTCACCACCTGTCACGTTGTCCTGAAAATATCTTTGGAGGAAGGTGGGTCAAAGGGATTTAATTGTTCAGACTTAACCTCTGTCTACCCCTGTATTGGGAATTGCGTGAAGATATTTATTTATATTTATTATTATAAAATGAAGGTATATCGTTGGCTTGGACATAAACACGGCGACGGGCTCACCACCTGTCACGTTGTCCTGAAAATATCTTTGGAGGAAGGTGGGTCAAAGGGATTTAATTGTTCAGACTTAACCTCTGTCTACCCCTGTATTGGGAATTGCGTGAAGATATTTATTTATATTTATTATTATAAAATGAAGGTATATCGTTGGCTTGGACATAAACACGGCGACGGGCTCACCACCTGTCACGTTGTCCTGAAAATATCTTTGGAGGAAGGTGGGTCAAAGGGATTTAATTGTCTAGACTTAACCTCTGTCTACCCCTGTATTGGGAATTGCGTGAAGATATTTATTTATATTTATTATTATTATAAAAATGAAGGTATATCGTTGGCTTGGACATAAACACGGCGACGGGCTCACCACCCGTCACGTTGTTCCGAAAATATCTTTGGAGGAAGGTGGGTCAAAGGACTATATATATGTATATATTTTTTCATTATTTAAAGTAATTTGTCGGCCCGTTATGATACAAGACGGTATCGCTGTGCCAATTCTGAGAAAATCATACATTTGTATGGTATTTACGGTTTCCATGGATAAGTTTATGGCCAACTAATCTAATTGAAATATAATTTAAAAAATACGTCTTACAATTAACCTCTGGAAACCATTTTCTGGGTAGTATTTTATGACCTATGGAAACGAGATGCGATCTTTGACTGCTGGTCGAATGAGGAAACTTAAAATTGCTCGCTCGCTAAGCGTGCAACGTAGACATCACGGTAGTAGTATGGTACAGCAACTGTTACCGTTGGTGGACAAAGATTCGCAATTGGCGTTATCTTTTAGGCGAGCGCCTCAAACGGACGGGATCTCTCACAGATAGAGTGTCGACCTACAAAATGTTGCGGAAGTCGACTGAGGATAGCTCTTATTTAATAATTCTAGGCACTCGGATATCGTGACTAGATATATAGTCGGATTAATAACGCTACACATAATAATCCGTGTTCAGTCGTAATGAGCTGCGAGATAGAATTTCGGTCTTTAACAAGTAGATCCCAAACATTGATATCGGGGACTCAGTAAATTGGGAACTTCGTTAATGACGTCTGGTGTCGAGAGTCAAGGTAGAATTGTAATTTGCCTGTTAAATAAACACCGTTCATTTAATCTTTACTGACTTATCTTCGCTATTACCTTGATTTGGCGGTTTCAGTGAAACCGATCGCCAAGTGTCATAATCCTTACATACCTCTTTTCGCTTCTTTCAAATTTAAAATTTTTCCTTCATTTTCGTCTAGGTATTCGTGTACTTAAAATTGCCCTCCATTCCAAATTTTAATATTTTTGTATAGTTATTATTACATAACCCATTTATTATATAACCAATGAAATTGCTGGCTGGCTTTATATTTTTAGTTAAAAAAAGATCTGACAACGACATAGCACCATTATGAAATGAAAAACTAATTACTTCATTTGTTTCGGCAGGTCAGTGGAATTCTTACCTGTAAAAATCTTGTTAAATAATAAAAAGTATACTACCTAATTCATTAAACATATTTCCAGTAAGTTTGTCCTTCGTTATTGCGAGAAGTTGTTCGAAATAATACTGAAATCATAATAAAAAATAATATCATGTTTTGCAGCATTTAACCTATATTAAATAATAAATATCTTAACGCCATTCCCAATACAGATGTAGAAATAGGTAGATATGTCGGCTAGAGCACATTAAGTTCTTTACTTCCACCGAAGATATTTTTGTTCAGCATTAAGCCTAAGCATTCGCAGTACCTGACAACTGGCGCATTGAACGCTGCTGCTCGTCACCGCTCTGCTGACTTTTGGTCTGATATTTTTTAAGTGAAACCTCTTCCAAAGAGAAAAGCTTTGTTAATTGCTACACAGTGGTTTTGTGAAGCCATTGTCAAAGCTTTTCCTATAATCACCTATAACGACCTAATGATATTTAAATAAGAAATGTTCTACTATAAATAGACGTTAAAAAAATTATATTTCTCATATATAAAAGAGCAGAGGAAAGAGCGTTTGTCAGACTATGGCAGAGGTTGCGGGTTCGAATACCGCCCGTGTCAATTTTTTTATATTTCTCACTAATTTAATAAACAAAAATCTATGTAAATAGTCATGTTTTAAAAATCAATACTTATAAATTTTTAGTACATCCAAAAACCTGAATAAAATCGACATTGATTTGAGTCATCACAAAATTTAATTAAGTGAAAGAAAAAGATCAACTCAACGATGATAGAAAATATAACCCGGTCGTTGGTGGAAATACGCTTGCAGCTATTGCCTTATTATACGGGAACGTGCTGAAGTAATCCTTTAAAAGAACATATAATATGTGATATGCTACGCCAAAATAAATGTATACGAATTTTCTTGAAAATGTCACCCTTTCAGGTAAAACAACAACGCTTGTTTATATTAAAAAGCCGCGATCAGCCCAGTGGTTGCATAATTCTAAATTCGTATACGGAGACATAAGTTCGATGCAACGGAATTTTCGCAACATAATAAATAAAATAATAAATATCTTAACGCCATTCCCAATACAGATGTAGAAATAGGTAGATATGTCGGCTAGAGCACATTAAGTTCTTTACTTCCACCGAAGATATTTTTGTTCAGCATTAAGCCTAAGCATTCGCAGTACCTGACAACTGGCGCATTGAACGCTGCTGCTCGTCACCGCTCTGCTGACTTTTGGTCTGATATTTTTTAAGTGAAACCTCTTCCAAAGAGAAAAGCTTTGTTAATTGCTACACAGTGGTTTTGTGAAGCCATTGTCAAAGCTTTTCCTATAATCACCTATAACGACCTAATGATATTTAAATAAGAAATGTTCTACTATAAATAGACGTTAAAAAAATTATATTTCTCATATATAAAAGAGCAGAGGAAAGAGCGTTTGTCAGACTATGGCAGAGGTTGCGGGTTCGAATACCGCCCGTGTCAATTTTTTTATATTTCTCACTAATTTAATAAACAAAAATCTATGTAAATAGTCATGTTTTGAAAATCAATACTTATAAATTTTTAGTACATCCAGAAAAACCTGAATAAAAATCGACATTGATTTGAGTCATCACAAAATTTAATTAAGTGAAAGAAAAAGATCAACTCAACGATGATAGAAAAATATAACCCGGTCGCCGGTGGAAATACGCTTGCAGCTATTGCCTTATTATACGGGAACGTGCTGAAGTAATCCTTTTAAAAGAACATATAATATGTGATATGCTACGCCAAAATAAATGTATACGAATTTTCTTGAAAATGTCACCCTTTCAGGTAAAACAACAACGCTTGTTTATATTAAAAAAGCCGCGATCAGCCCAGTGGTTGCATAATTCTAAATTCGTATACGGAGACATAAGTTCGATGCAACGGAATTTTCGCAACATAATAAATAAAATAATAAATATCTTCAAGCGTAGATATCGCCAAAAGTCGCAATCCTTAAATACCTCTTTTGCTTTTTAAAATTATCTATTTCTTCATACACGCACGTCCATCTGAGTACTCTTAACCCTTCCTTTTTTGAGCAAAGTGCTCTCATAGTCACCTAAAGTTATTCTCGGCCAACTTACAGTTTTAATGATGGGATTTCATTCTCATTACCATATTGCGAATCTCTTCTTGTAGTTTTCAGTCGCTCAATGTAATTAATTTGCCGCATTAGAGAAAAAGGCATAACAGTCGGCACAGCGCTTAGTATCGCAAGGCTTGCACTTTTCACTACACACTGTCTTTTAACTAACGCAGTCAAAACGGTACCGTCCACTGGGTTCCCGGTAGTCAAATGCCTGTCCACGCAATTTATTACTATGTATAACCATATATATAATATATAGTTAGTTTAATAAATTTCAAATTATTTCATCATCTGGAAGAAGAGCGAATGAGGATCCGAAGGGCGAAGAAAATATACAGCGCAAAAAGGGGTCCGTGTAGGTCGAGATTAACTTTCGAAGACTATGTGAGAAAATTGGCCGAATCGTTGAGAGTACCCGAATACTTGCTTGTATATAAAAAATATGAATTAGAACGAAATAAAAGTGTGTTAAAAATCCCATAATTTTCGTAAAGTTAGGTAAAATCTTTGTCGAAATTAATTTGATATAAATTTATGAAGATCCTATTTCATATCCGACATCACACAAATACATCTGAATAGAAACCCAATAATAAGTCCACAGGTGATATATTTGAATCCACTACTCGTTATACGACATATTAAATCAAATTGAGGCGACCAACGACACAGCTCCACATACCTTTGTCATTTTCAGTGCTCATTGAAGAGAGAAATCAGTTTTTGGGTTCCGCGATTGTGTAAACCTGTTTAAAAATAAGAATGCTTAAATTTTGTTGTATAGGTAAGTAGAGTTACTCTTGTGTAAAACTATTATTAGATTGATTAAAAGACGTAATTGATATATGTCTTCTCAAACTTTCTTTATTCATTATTTGTAAAACTAAATATTCATGAAAGTGTATATAGGCGGACTTAATCCACGAGGCATTATCTACCAGCCAACCTTTAGGTGGTGCAGAGATGAAAAGAAGTAGGTGTTATAACTGGGGGACGAGAAAAAAAAAACATATTCCACAAAAACTACGCAGATACGTTATAAACATACATACACACATACATATACATACATACATACATATACATGTACATGAATTTATACGTTATGAATGAATTATAACAGAAGTGCATTTCAAAGAAGAACGGATTGAATAGGGAAGGAAGAACGGACGAAACTAGATCTATGGGACGGAACTGGAGAAGGAGATTATTTGACGAGCGAAGGGTTCTGTCATGGTTGGAATAAAGGTATTGTGCCTCTGGTATTGCGGGTGTTCATGGGCGGCGGTAATCACTTACCATTATGTGAGCCACCTGCTCGTTTGCCTCCCTTTTCCTTAAAAAAAAGTTGGTTTTATTAAAAAAAAGGGGGAATGAACTCGCAATAATTATTTTCAAATACTTTATTAGGATGACCACTCTATGAATAATATATTCTATGATATTAAATATATGTGATGAGATGTACTACAGAGAGTAAAATAAATAAATAAATATCTTCATGCAATTCCCAATACAGGGGTAGACAGAGGTCTAGACTAGACAATTAAGTCCCTTCGACCCACCTTCTACCGAAGATATTTTCGGGACAACGTGACAGGTGGTGAGCCTGTCGCCGTCTTTGTGTCCAAGCCAACGATACATAAGTTTTGAAAAACCCATTGGTACGAGCCTGCCACTTGGGGATCGAACTCGGGTCTCTTGATTCGAAATTCCGACCACCCAACCACTCGGCTATCGTGACTATTACTACAGAGAGGGCTCCGAGGAATTTTTCGGATTAATTTCAGCCGATGAATTTCCCCATCGTACCTTACAGCATAGTCATAAAATTCCACCAACACCATTTAGATGCTTGGCATTTCACCATACGAGTATTGCGTTTTTCACGGATTTTTCTGCCACGCACTTTATGGAATGTGCTGCCGTCAGCAGATTTTCCGGACCGATACGACTTAGGGACCTTTAAGAAAAGAGCCTATACCTTTCTCAAATGCCGTCAACGCATCTGCTTTTCCTCTGGTATTGCGGGTGTTCATGGGCGGCGGTAAACACTTACCATCACGTGAGCCACCTGCTCGTTTGCCTCTCTTTTCTATAAAAAAAATGAAATTATCTTGAGACGCCTGCTTATTTCACGAAATTTAAAGGAGATGATACATACATAGATAGAGTTAACATCATAGTTATACATTGCTGTGATCCCAAAGTAAGTAGCTTTAGCTCTTGGGTTATGGAATCAGAAGCAACGAAGGAACCACAACCACTCAGATACGAGATGAAGTAGTACCCGAGAAAAATTATTGTCTAAATTGATCTAACAATCTGACCGGGAATCGAACCTGACGGAGCAGGCGACATTGAAATTTGGTTGTACGCCACTCGTGTCTACGGATGTCGTCAGTTCACTGCAGAACACCTTTCCTGGATGGTTGAATACTTATCTGTTTGTGAGTCGTCTGGTTCATGACACTCTTTCCTATTTCTGTCATAGACAGCACTGTACCAACTATTGTACTTCGGCTTATCATTCAGCTGTTCCTGGAAATAATTGTCATGGAAATGGTTGCCAAAAAATAGTGGAACAGACATTACGAAAATAATTTGACTGACGGGTGCTTGGCAGCAGAGTCTAAAGTATCTTTTATAGGTGCAGGTGGTAAAGGTAGCAAATGTGGACGAGTGGCATATGCACCGGTTTTCATGTTATCACCAGCTCTGAAGTCCCGGGACTTAATTGTCTAGACTAGACCTCTGTTTACCCCTACCCCACTTACAAGGAAGCCCATCGGAGATGGATCCGGCGCTTGATTGATGTCCACTGATCGGTTTTTAGTCATGACAAACGATAACCAGGAACTGGCTGGAAAAATAGATATGTTATTTGAAGCTGTAATTATTTGGTTACAACATTTTGAAGATAATGGTATTTTTTAACTTGTATGTTTACAATATTTTATAAAAAAAATATTTCATTCATTTACTAACAATTTTTAAATTCAAGTAACGACTCGGCTGTCGTGACTTTTTTACTTGTTCTCTATACTTAATGAACTATTAATATTTTATAGTCATTAAACTATGTTTGTACTATCGTGAATGTTCCTCGTAATATGTCAATCCTCGTAATATGTCAAAGTTTTCTTTAATCTTTGAAGCTGATCTTTATATACAAACATTTATAGTCTGATTTGTATATGTTTAAAGAAGTCACGATAGCCTAGTGGTAGGGTGATCGGAATTCGAGTCACGAGACCTGAGTTCGATACCTAAGGCTCGTGCAAATGGGTTTTTTCAGAACTTGAATTTCGTGAAGATATTTATTTATCATATTTTTTAAAGAAGTATATCGTTTGTAAAAAGAATACCAGTACATGTGTTTTAACCGTGGTAGAGCCACGCATCAGCTATTGTTGTTGCATGAATAGGCCGGCTCGACCGTGGAAGTACCACTACCTCACAGAATACCGGCGTGAAGTAGAAGTCTAACAAACTTCTGCGCTTCGTATGGTGAGTGCAGATAACCGGAGGCCCTCACACCCCCTCCCCCAATTCTGGGGGGGGGGGGAACTCTTAGGCTGGCAACGCATCTGCTATTGCCTCTGGTATTGCGGGTGTTCATGGGCGGCGGTAATTACTTACTATCACGTGAGCCGCCTGCTCGTTTGCCTCCCTTTTCAAAAAAAAAACATGTATTATTTTTTATTTTATTATTATTTATCTTCACGCACAATCCCTGACGGGGTAGCTAGAGAGAACAGATCGCCAAGTGTCACGATCCCTACATACTTCTTTTCGCTTCTTTCAGATTCATCATCTTCTTCATACATGCACGTCTAGGTATCCGAGTACTCTTGACCTCCTCTCTTCGAGCAATTTGCTCACATGGTCTTCGAAAGTTAATCTCGGTCTACCTCGACACCTTTTAATATTAACTTTCGCGCTATATATTTTCTTCACCATTCGGTCTTCACTCATTCGCTCAACGTGCCCAAACCATCGAAGCACGCCCTTATCCATTTTTGAGACAAGGTCATCTTTCAAACCTGCCATTTTGCGAATCTCTTCGTTTCGCTTTCGGTCGGCCATGGTAAGGCCGCACATTTTACGAAGAGATCGCATCTCCACTGCATTCAACCTGCTTTTATGCTTCTTCTGGCATACCCAGGTTTCGCTGCCATATAACAAAGTCGGTACCAACACTGCGTTATGTATTGCAAGGCGTGCACTTTTCACAACGCCTTGCCTTTTGATTAACGCAGTCAGGGCACCATTGACTTTGTTCCCGGCAGCGACACGCCTGTCCACATCTAAATCACATCTTCCATCCCGGCTAAACGCACTCCCAAGTATACAATTTCATTCACCTGTTCTAGACATTCCTGATTTACCCAAATTTCGCACTTCGTTCTTTCTTCGTCCTTTCAAATACCAGAACCTTAGTTTTATTAGCATTCAAACGGAGACCATTAATTTCACATTCTTCTTTCATACACGTGACTAATGCCTGCAGTTCTGCCTCTGATGGTGCTATAAGCACTGCATCATCAGCATAAAGCAGACAATTTACTTTTATGTCACCAAATTTCACACCCAAACAGCTATCTTTCAGCTTCTGTAAACAGCTGTCGAGATACAGTATGAACAGCCAGGAAGACATGACACAACCCTGTTTTACACCCGTTTGGACGCTAAACATGGGTGACAGGTCATGCCCTACCCGCACACAGGCTTTACAGTCACAGTAAAGTGACTGCACAGCCCTTAGCAATCGACCATCCACACCATACCCCGGCAACAGTTCCCACATTTTCTTCCTTTCAACCTTATCAAATGCTTTCTCAAGATCCACAAAAGCACAGAAAATCTTCTGGTTAGCAGCCAGAAGCTTCTCCGTGATCATGCGGAGAGAAAACATTTGATCCGTGCATCCTCTTCCAGGTCTAAATCCGCATTGTGCCTCCCATAGAAATCTTTCCGATTTCTCTTGCATCCTACGTGTCAAAACCTTCGAGTAAACTTTACTTGCTAAACTGGTCAAGCTGATCGCCCGATAGCACCCGCAGTCATAATGTGAACCTTTACCTTTATATAAAGGCACAATGACCGCGGATCGCCAATCATCCGGAACAGCCCCCGTTCGCCAGCACAAATTGCACAGCAGATGAAAGCTGTCCCAGGCGCGTG
The DNA here is from genome assembly GCA_029286605.1 of Sericinus montela. Taxonomy (NCBI): domain Eukaryota; kingdom Metazoa; phylum Arthropoda; class Insecta; order Lepidoptera; family Papilionidae; genus Sericinus; species Sericinus montela. Next base: position 84,866 of record JAGSMR010000162.1, on the reverse strand, counting down.
GCCCACCATACTTGACCATTTCAGCAGTAACTCTGTCTAGTCCCGCAGCCTTACCACATTTCAAACTTCTAATCGCACATTCAATCTCTTTCATACTGATGACCTCAGTGTCATCGAGGTCCGAGTCTGGCGTACCAGTCACGGCGTCACCCCCGGATCCCTCACTAAGATCATCACACGCATACATCTCTATAAAATTGCTCCATCGCTGCATGACGTCCGATTTTTCTGAGAGGACGTCATTGGTTCCTGAAAGCACTTTATTCATTCTTAAGGCTGTCGCACCACCTGGGTCCTTCCAACCTCTTTCCAGAAGAGTTTGGAGTTCTCCTTGAAGTTGTGCGACAACCTTTCGTCCGCTTCCATTCTACTCCTTTCACGCACTTCCTCAATCAATGCTTTCGTGTGAACTTTCTGGAGCTTATATCTTTCTTTCCTCTTCTCTCTCATATCCTTATCATTACTAGAGGCCAAGTAGTCTAACCATGCTTTCGTATTCTTATTTACAGCTTCTTTCACTTCGTCATTCCACCATGCATCACCCTTTTACTACTACCTCTTTTCACATTTCCACACACGTCTTCCGCTGCACTAACCATTCCATCTCTAAGGCTCTGCCATATTTCTTCCACACATTCTTTCCTAACACCAATGCTGTCCAGCTTTCGGCTACCCTTGCTTGATATTTATTCCTAGTGTCCGCTTCTTGAAGCTTCCAGCTTCGATGCTACCGACCGACTGTGGTTCTGGTATCGCCGTCCGGTGGCGCCAACCCGCGAACAGACCCCTAAATCTAGTAATCACTAGGTAGTGATCCGTTCCCAGGTCAGCACCTCGAACACCCGCGTATCCATCACCTGTTTTCGCAGTCGGTCATCCACCAGGAATAAATCGATCATACTTCTCTCATTCTCTCTTGTTCTAGTATACATATGGATTTTCTTGTGACTAAACATAGTGTTTGTCACAAGAAGACCCTTTTCCTTGCATACAGCCAGTATAAGCTTGCCAGCATCGTTAACCCTTTTATCGCCAACATTCCAAGCACCGACTCGTACCCTGGCCGAGCGGTACCAACCCATCCATTCAAATCACCACATACAACAATTCTTTCGTTTCCTCTAACCAAGTCTAGAACTTCTCTTACATTCTCCCAAAACTCTTCCAGCTCAGCTCTGGAATAAAAGGCAAAGGCAAAAGGAATAACTTCGTCAGTCCCAATTTAAAGCGAACCCAGAGAAGTCTCGAGTTCACAACCTTATATTCAGTCATAACATCGACCAACCGAGACGACAGCAGCACCCCCACTCCCTGGCAGGCGCTCTCGCCTCCGACCTGGACCATAGAGCTAACGCCCCGCCAGGGAGCTCTTCAGTACCACTGCCCTTCCGCTTGGTCTCCGACAAACACACGACATCTAATTCTCTTTCTTTCATTATTTCAATCAACTCATTCGTCTTATCTCTCATGCCTCCTCTAACATTCCACGTGCCAACTCTGCACTCCGTCCTCCACCTTCCGCCGTGTCGGGCTGTGCGTGACGGGTGGCGGTCCCCATCGCCGCTTTGCGCGCTGCATTTCACACCAACGGGGACGAACTGGTGTGCGTCGCCTTGGGGACGCCCTAACCTCGTTGGCATGGGTGCGCAGCTGTAGAATTGCAGCCCTGAAAAGGGCTGGCAGGGGTCGCGACGAGCACGCTTCTACAATGACCCCCATGTAACAAAACATGTATTAAGCCTACCTATTAACAGGTTTAAGACATTATTACATTATTATTGTGTGCCAGAACATGAGCTGCTTAGGCTTTGTCACTTTGACGAAGAAGAAGCGAGAACAAAAACATAAGGCAGAATTGAAATACTTTTAAATTATCTTCACGCACATGAAACTTAAAAATTTAAATAAAACAACAATTTTAATGGTCATAATTTTTACAGTACTAGTAGTTTATTAGAAACTCGTATTTAAATTGGCTTTACTCGTCCAGTCAACATACAAAAGAACTAGATGAACCATTATTTTAATTTCTAATTTTTTTTTACATTTTCCTACACTGGGGAAGACATAGGTCCAGAAACTTAAGTCAATCTGACTCCAGTACAAAAATCGGGCGCAACGTTCATTGAAGACATCTTATGGGACAAAGTGAAGGGAAGAGCATGTCGCCGTCTTTATGTCCAAGCTAACCAAAAATATATCTTCGTCGAAAGGCAGGTGGAAAGAACATACTTTGTCTAGACCTTTGTCAAAATTATAAATATACTATACAATATCACATAGTAAAATAACCCCATTTTTGTAACTAAAGGGAACAAAGTATTCATAAGTTCGCACGAGCGCTACAGAGCGGAGATCCAAACAACAAATTTGCATACAACGATAGTCGCAGTTGAGCCGCGCTTTATTTATATTTTATCACTTGTTTATTCAACAAAGCTGTTATTCAGTTTACGTCGACCTTTTATGTATTGAGAAAATGATTTCTTACTCAATTCTCTACTGGACCACCTAGCGTTTTGTAAATCAGGTAATCCGAAATCTTTTTTCCAAAACCCATACAAACTCACATTTCCATTTTAATCTCGCCCATGATGAAATTTTAAAAATATGTTTTGAACAAATAATGTACACATAGAAAGGGACAACATCTCATACTCGTACATTGCTCTGATTGCAAAGTAAGTAGCCAAGTTTTTCATAATATGTCATCGTAGTGTTGTCGGAAGTTTATTTTTTTCGTAAGTGGAATTGTTCAAAATACTTTCAGTAACACCTAAAAAATATCAGCTCAAAGTGCTCCGGTGCTATAGTCGCAAACGGTTCTAATAATACATTATAACGTTGAACGCGGAACACATTTTCTTAACAGCGCCTATTCGACGACGTCGGCGTGAGCATTTGCATTTACTTTTATCTTAATTTAATTTTAATACGTGTCGTGTTGAGTGTTTATCTATGTATATTATAAGGTAATAGCTACGCTTCCTGCAGAGTTACGACATAAAAACACCACTGACACCGCTGACACATCGATACAATTTAGTCCTTCTTCAATCTACTTTCACCGCATCGTATTAGACTAAGTTCCGAGTGTGGGTGGTGAGTTTATCACTATTTAAATTCCATACTATCCATTACTGACTTGATTTACAAATCACGTTTTGTAAGCAAATATTCGATCTTATTCCTGAAAACACTTTTTTTATGTTAGAGTAAAATGAATACAAACCGGTGTTATTCATATTATCACATAAAATAGTGTCCGATATCGTCCGCGTCACTCCTGCTCCGCGACACAAACAAATTAAATCCATCGTCTCCCGCATACGAAGCGGTCGGCTATCCGCGCCGCTCGGGGAGCATCCGGGGGAGTCCCACATGCAAATTATTCTAACATATCACAATATCTGTACTTTTTCTTACAAACATATCTCTGGCAGGTGTATAATAAAAAATATTTTAAGAAGTTGTTACAAAGGATTTAAATATGTCGCGTGTTTTAGTCTGATATATTTTATTTAAAATTAACTGTGTACCGCGGCTTTTGGTTGGTTTAAAAGTTAACGTGGAATTCTTATAACGTTTTACAAAATATAAGTAGCCTAAGTTCCTCCTTATTACATTAGCTATCTTCTGGTGAAAGTTCCGTTAAAATCGGTTCAATTTATCGGTTAGCCATTTAAGGATTAGCTCGAACTAAATGATAGATAGACAGAGAAAACTTAAGATTTTTCTTTACGTAAGTACCGTATATACTTTTACAAGCGTTTAGAGAAAGAGAAAAGAAAATATGTGTAGATGTTGCATTCTATCAAATTGCCGTGTGATATCGGTGTAAGAATAATGTCCATGTCACCCGTCTTTCCCGTGGATCTCGTAAGGCTACTGGACGTAAAAAGAGCCTTGAAAAGCAAGTGGCTACCGATAGATGGCGGTATAAGCATTCGAAAAATTTCAGATTAATCAAGCGAAGCAATGATGGCCTATCATTAGCATTAGCAGGGCCTAAGTTAAGAGGTAACTGGTACTATAACGCAAAACTGCTTTTGTCATTTGAAACATGCCCCCATTTGTTATAATAGTAGTTTATGTGCATATAATACATACATACATGCATATACATCGACAACATAACATACATTGACTGATCCTAAAGTAAGTAGTAAGTCAACGAAATATCTTATTGTACTCGCTTAAATCCATTAATTCGTTAATACACATGTTATAGGTATACCTTTGTATCTTCACTCGGGTAGCCGACTTCCATCTTTCTCTCTTCATCTCTTTCCAACTTTGTTTATTTGGGACAGGTAGTGAGCCTATAGCCGTCTTAATGTCCAAGCTAACGGTAAAATATACCAACAAACTTATATATAAAGTCAGATAAATAATTTAAAAGCATCACACAAATGTTTGTGTTTACGTCTGGATACTCGAACCCGCAATGCTTAGCTTGGAAGGCAGGGCCACGAACAATTACGCTAACATTCTTATAAACTAATTATTAGTTAAGTTTCCTCTATACGGCTATAGAATTGAAATCAAATATTCAATCAATCAGAAACTCGTAACTGTATTAATATAATTTAACGTTTTATCGACGAAGTTCCGAAACCTCTGCTTTACCTCTTACTTATTAACATAATTTGAACGTAGTATTAATATTACTTATCACTTTATTAATTTGCTACCGCAATTAATTACATTTCCCTTGCAAAAATTTTCATTGAAAATTGTTACTTATTAACACAAAAACCATAAATAAACAAAATAAATATCTTCACACTATTCCCAATCCTGTTTTTTTTTGCACAACGTGATATGTGGTAAGACTGTCACCGTCTTTACGAGTATGCCCAAGCCAACGATATAAATCGAATGTAAGTTTTTGAATAAAACTCATTGGTACGAGCCTGGCCACTTGGAGATTGAACTCGGGTCAAACATAAAAACCTATTTATGCAGTACCTATATTAAGTTTTAATGCAAATCTAGCTTGTAATTTTAATTATGTAATTAATGTTATGTAGTAAAATGCAACCTTTAACCATGTGGTAACGGGATAACCATCTCTAAAAATATCAAACCAAAATAATCAGACCGAAGATGAGCAGCAGCGTTTGAGGTGCGAGTAGTCTGTTACTGCGATCGCCAATCCGCTTGCCTGCGATCGCCAATATCCTTGATTATGGTAAATCCTCCCTATGAGAGAGCTTATGTCCTGCAGTGGACTTTTAGGCTGTTATGTGTGTATGTATGTAAATGTCAACAGCAGGACAAATGCCTCTCCTATCAGGGTAGGTTTGGTAGAATCATCGGATTGGCGATCGAAATACCAGACACCTTACTCCTTAGACACTGCTGCGTGTCACCGGTTTAATAAATTTTTATCTGGTATTAATCGAGATTGTTATTCTGCCATCTTTCGGTAGCCAATTGCATTTTAAAAGATTTTCCCTTAATCGCCTCTTACGTTACCCGCAGCTAGACAAGATGAGGTATATTTCTACGCCGTAAACACACGTCATAATAATGTACATTTGAGATATTTCTGCGTAAAAAGTAAATATGTGTAAATAATATATTCCAAGATTTAAAATAACAATTAACTTAGTCGCCTTTTACATCACCCACGGGAAGCTAGGAGGTGGTACGATCTTCCATCAACACATATAATTATAATTATGTTCATTCCTCAAAATTCAATCTTCAAAAATAACAATCATACAAACTAAACGCATGCCATTCAAATTGTATTGACATTCTACTTATACGAGAGATAATGCAATACTTCTAAATGTTGTGCCAGTATGTATGAGTCGAATCGCTTTGTATAGGATTTTTATTTTGAGATATATTTTTAAAGACGGATATATTCGTAGATACAAATATAAAGACAACATCACATAAATTTCTCTGATCAAGTAAGTAGCTTAAGTACTTGTATCCACACCCGAAACAGTGTTGAATAGTGGTTTTCTACATTGATCTATTCGAACGGTTTCGAACTCCGGATAGTAAATGATTGCAGTCACCCAATTGTGTGCCAGAACATGAGCTGCTTATGTTTTGTCACTTTGACGAAGAGAATTGAAGCGAGAAGAAAAACATAAGGCGCGTCCAAAGTCAGAGTTGACATACTTTAAAATTATCTTTACGCACTCGAAACTTAAAAATTAAAATAAAACAACAATTTTAATGGTCATAATTTTAATAGTAGTAATAATTTATTAGGAACTTGTATTTAAATCGGCTTTACTCGTCCTGTCAGCATACAAAAGAACTAGATGAACCATTATTTTAATTTCTAATTTTTTTTTACATTTTCCTACACTGGGGAAGACATAGGTCCAGAAACTTAAGTCAATCTGACTCCAGTACAAAAATCGGGCGCAAAAACCTTAGCAGGATTCGAACCCGTGGCCCGAAACCAGAGTCACTACCAATTAGGTTATCTATTGGGTCGGATGGACCTGGTTGCTGCCAATTTTCAGGATACTTAAATACACTTTTACTTTTACCATAATCCTATAATTTGGAACATTAACATGGAAAAAATAAAGAATTTCCCTTAAGCAAGCAACTTAAGTCGAAGTAACTGACATTATGACAACAATCCCCTAAAAACTTTGTCGCTTTCCATTGTGTTTCTAACAGCTAGATTCATTCGTTGGTTGTTAGGAAACAGCAGTAATTTTAGGAAAGTGAATGTTACAATAGATTCATTCCAGTCCAGTTTCCTTTTGTTCGATTTTATTTGAATAATAATATGTATATTTTAGTTTTTGAGATATGATATTTATCTATAGCAGTTTTTGTCTAAATTGAACAATCAAATAGCACTAAAGAGTCACGATTGCCGTGTGGTTGGGTGGCCGGAATTACGAGTCAAGAGACCTGAGTTCGATCCCCAGGTGGCAGGCTCGTACCAAAGGGTTTTTCAAAAACTTATGTACTAATTATATCGTTGGCTTGGACATAAAGACGGCGAGAGCCTCACGAGCTTTCACGTTGTCCCGAAAATATCTTCGGTGGAAGGTGGGTCAAAGAGACTAAATTGTCTAGACTAGACCTCTGTCTATCCCTTTATTGAGAATTGATGAAGATATTTATTTTTTCTTTTACATAGTACTTTTGACCATTCTTCTTCAAGTAATTTGCTCACATGGCTTTCGAGCGGTTGTCCTGCACCGTAGAATACTATCGATCTGCCGCCCGACGTATAAACAGGACTGTGGGTAGTCGTTGGAGATGGCTACAGAAAAAATCTTAGAAACGGCAATTGCTAGTGACAGATAACAAACATCTCAACGACATCATCATCTCATGGACGAGTATCGTACAAACAGGTTTTCATGCAGTAGCCAGCTTTTTAGTCCCGGATTCTGTTCCCAGATGAGACAACATAGAAAAACACTTTTTTATATTATCTTTCAGTCTGTGTGTTTTTGGTACCTTCCTTATTTCTGATTCCATAACACAAGTTTTAGCTACTTATTTTGGGATCTGATCAATGCTTGTGATACTGTCCCTTTCTAATATTCTGAGAAACCGTTAAATATATATTGAGGTACATACATGATTTAACGAATATATTTCGAAGACACGGTGTATTTACGAAAAAGAATTAAATTTCCGAAATCTCATTAGTTAAACATCACACAAGTCAGGACGCATTTGTGCTTAATTAAACTTGGCATCCAGTTCCAGTGGAAAGTAAATTATCCTGTCTCGTGTGTCTTATCTCCCGTATTTAAATGTATTGCATTGCGTCAATCAAATTTGTGTCAATGATTTATGTCAAAATTCGCGTCGGTTTCGCCAAAAATTATTTTTTATTTTTTGTCTCTGAATCAGATACCGTACACGTAAACGCTTATTTTTAGCGATTAAGTAGCCTTGTATTCGATATTATTAGTGGTAGCTTTTATCATCTGGAAAATTTGCTATATTTGACAAAGTATATTTTAAAGAAAAAATCATAAGCTTCACGTGACATATAATAAAAAAAATACAAAAATAGTATTAAAAAGTAAATTTACGAAGACTCAAAGAATGGTAAACATATGACAATAACAGTCGACGGTGTGCCGAGAATATTTGGCTGGAACGAAAACCTTTTTCATCACGATCACGATGAACATCGAGGTACGCCACTTTGTAACTGAATTGATGATTACCTCGTCCCTTGCCGCAAATTTTGTCGAAGTATACTCTAAAACTCGAAAATATTGCATGGAAATACTTTACTGCAAAATCTTTTGAGTGTTTTAACATAAATTCCGTTTCATTATTTTGTATATTTTTGGGTCTCTGTTCTGTTTATTTAAGTTTAAAATAGTCCAGCGGTTAAATTAGAATTTATCTCTACGTACAGCAAGTTGTTTGTGGTGGCTATTATATTTTACGGTCTGTACACACTCCTGTTGTGCAACTTTGAAAATGTTGTGATGTGCAAATAACATAAAGAGTTAAAACATTTTATGTAGTAAATAATTAATGGAAATTAATGTGTTACCTAAATTTATTATTTTTTAGATTTTTTGCAGGGTAATAGGGCGAAAAACAAGCTAACAGTACTCCTAATACCAAGTGCAGACACCTGCAAATTATTCCAAAAGAAGATCGTTAAAGATGTATTGTCACCCTTTAGGAATAAGCTGGAATGCCTTATAGCCCGGAATCACGCCGGTTCTTTGTACTTTTCCAACCGGAACACGACAATTGTTACTTTGCTGTTTGATTTCAGATATACGTGTACGTAAGAATGTGGCACTCAGCCGCAAGACTCCTAGGCAGAGTCTGACATCATTAAAAGTTCTGTTGGGTAAAAAATACAGACACTTGTATTCGGGTTTAAGTTTAGTCATGATAGCAGATTGTGATCGTAATTCGTGACGAGCGTCACAAGTTCGATCCCTATAAAGTAGAGCCTACTATAATTTACTCAACATGGCTGGCCATGTTGAGTAAATTAATTCGTATTCATTACAAAATCATGTCGGGGTTTGAGCCCCAAAGCCTTAGCTTCGAATGCAGGTCACTACCTTCTTCTTCTTCTTTTTTCTTTACAGCCTATGTAGAGTCCACTGCTGAACAAAGGCCTCCCCCAAAGGTTTTCACAACGAACGGTCCCCAGCTACCTGCATACATCGACTTCCTGCAAGATTTTTCGATTCATCCATCTCGAGAACCTTTTTCCCCAATGATTATGAGTTCGTCAGCGCCCTGATCCTTACGGCTATGTCAGTCATAGTCTAAGTCACTACATGTATCCATGTATGTATCGATGTATGTATCAATGTATTTACGTATATGTATATTTTCGTATATATGTATGGAAAGACCAAGTTTTTTGTTGTGAATAAATAAAATATAAATAAAATATCTTCACGCAATTCCCCATACAGGGGTAGACAGAGGTCAAGTCTAGACAATTAAGTCCCTTCGACCCACCTACCACTGAAGATATTTTCGAGACAACGTGACAGGTGGTGAGCCTGTCGCCGTCTTTATGTCCAAGCCAACGATGTAATTCGTACATAAGTTTTTTGAAAAAACCATTGGTACGAGCAACCTGGGGATCGAACTCGGGTCTATTGACTCGAAATTCCGACCACCCAACCACTCGGCTATCGTGACTTTTTATATATGTTTTATATATTAATATTAGATATTTATTTTCTAAATAAATGGTCTAGGTGGTCGGAATTTCGAGTCGAGAGACCCGAGATCGAACCCCAGGTGGCGGCCTCGTACGGGCGGGTTTTTCAAAAAACTTATGTACGAATTACATCATTGGCTTGGACATAAAGGCGGCGACGGGTTCACCACCTGTCACGTTGTCCCGAAAATATCTTCGCTGGAAGGTGGGTCGAAGGGACTTAATTGCCTAGACTAGACCTCTGTCTACCCCTGTATTGGGAATTGCGTAAAGATACATATTTATTTTACATCTATTCACATCAAGGTCAATAAAAATGAAAATGTATTGGGAATTGGGAACTGTATTGGGAATTGCGTGAAGATATTTATTTATTTATATAAATATGTAACTGGTGACATATTTATATAAATATGTAACTGGTGACATATTTATATAAATATGTAACTGGTGACATATTTATATAAATATGTAACTGGTGACATATTTATATAAATATGTAACTGGTGACATATTTATATAAATATGTAACTGGTGACATATTTATATAAATATGTAACTGGTGACATATTTATATAAATATGTAACTGGTGACATATTTATATAAATATGTAACTGGTGACATATTTATATAAATATGTAACTGGTGACATATTTATATAAATATGTAACTGGTGACATATTTATATAAATATGTAACTGGTGACATATTTATATAAATATGTAACTGGTGACATATTTATATAAATATGTAACTGGTGACATATTTATATAAATATGTAACTGGTGACATATTTATATAAATATGTAACTGGTGACATATTTATATAAATATGTAACTGGTGACATATTTATATAAATATGTAACTGGTGACATATTTATATAAATATGTAACTGGTGACATATTTATATAAATATGTAACTGGTGACATATTTATATAAATATGTAACTGGTGACATATTTATATAAATATGTAACTGGTGACATATTTATATAAATATGTAACTGGTGACATATTTATATAAATATGTAACTGGTGACATATTTATATAAATATGTAACTGGTGACATATTTATATAAATATGTAACTGGTGACATATTTATATAAATATGTAACTGGTGACATATTTATATAAATATGTAACTGGTGACATATTTATATAAATATGTAACTGGTGACATATTTATATAAATATGTAACTGGTGACATATTTATATAAATATGTAACTGGTGACATATTTATATAAATATGTAACTGGTGACATATTTATATAAATATGTAACTGGTGACATATTTATATAAATATGTAACTGGTGACATATTTATATAAATATGTAACTGGTGACATATTTATATAAATATGTAACTGGTGACATATTTATATAAATATGTAACTGGTGACATATTTATATAAATATGTAACTGGTGACATATTTATATAAATACTATACTAATGAATTTACTCAACATGGCTGGCCATGTTGAGTAAATTAATTCGTATTCATTACAAAATCATGTCGGGGTTTGAGCCCCAAAGCCTTAGCTTCGAATGCAGGTCACTACCTTCTTCTTCTTCTTTTTTCTTTACAGCCTATGTAGAGTCCACTGCTGAACAAAGGCCTCCCCCAAAGGTTTTCACAACGAACGGTCCCCAGCTACCTGCATACATCGACTTCCTGCAAGATTTTTCGATTCATCCATCTCGAGAACCTTTTTCCCCAATGATTATGAGTTCGTCAGCGCCCTGATCCTTACGGCTATGTCAGTCATAGTCTAAGTCACTACATGTATCCATGTATGTATCGATGTATGTATCAATGTATTTACGTATATGTATATTTTGTGCCCGTGTATTATACCAATTTTTCGTTTAACTTAATTGTGTCTGTATCATATTTATCTCCTTCACCTACTTTATCTCATCTCTTTATCACTCAAAGTTCGACTGGTAAAAATGCCTCAAGTCCGCCTCTATACTGGTAACGGTATGAAGTTTAATAAATAAATAAAATACATGTATTGTGAAAAAAACAAGTTATTCACAACAAAAAACTTGGTCTTTCAATATATATACGAATATATACATATACGTAAATACATTGATTCATACATCGATACATACATGGATACATACATAGACAGAAAAAAGTACACATACATGGCTCAGATCCCAAAGTAAACACCTAAGGCACTTGTATTACGGAATCAAAAATAACGAAGGCACTACAAAAAGTGACCCAGACCCGAAAAAGTGTAGAAAAGTCGGTGGTTATACATTGATACGTCCGGGAATCGATTCCAGGACCTCAGAGATGGCGTCACCTTGATATTCAGTGTTCACGCCACACGTCATAGAGGACGGCAAAAACATTAATAATTTGTGTGAGTGTATATTTGCATGTATTCACATGTATTTTTATGTGTATGTATGTATTAATGTAGGTATGTATATTTGCATGTATTCACATGTATTTTTATGTGTATGTATGTATTAATGTAGGTATGTATATTTGCATGTATTCACATGTATTTTTATGTGTATGTATGTATTAATGTAGGTATGTATATTTGCATGTATTCACATGTATTTTTATGTGTATGTATGTATTAATGTAGGTATGTATATTTGCATGTATTCACATGTATTTTTATGTGTATGTATGTATTAATGTAGGTATGTATATTTGCATGTATTCACATGTATTTTTATGTGTATGTATGTATTAATGTAGGTATGTATATTTGCATGTATTCACATGTATTTTTATGTGTATGTATGTATTAATGTAGGTATGTATATTTGCATGTATTCACATGTATTTTTATGTGTATGTATGTATTAATGTAGGTATGTATATTTGCATGTATTCACATGTATTTTTATGTGTATGTATGTATTAATGTAGGTATGTATATTTGCATGTATTCACATGTATTTTTATGTGTATGTATGTATTAATGTAGGTATGTATATTTGCATGTATTCACATGTATTTTTATGTGTATGTATGTATTAATGTAGGTATGTATATTTGCATGTATTCACATGTATTTTTATGTGTATGTATGTATTAATGTAGGTATGTATATTTTGTGCCCGTGTATTATACCAATTTTTCGTTTAACTTAATTGTGTCTGTATCATATTTATCTCCTTCACCTACTTTATCTCATCTCTTTATCACTCAAAGTTCGACTGGTAAAAAATGCCTCAAGTCCGCCTCTATACTGGTAACGGTATGAAGTTTAATAAATAAATAAAATACATGTATTGGTTGTGCATTAAAATGCTGTAATTTACTATTAATTATAAATAATTTGCAGAGAACAAAAATTGTGTTACTGTATACACTTCTACCTACGAAAAGAAAAACTAATTTAAGAATTAATTGTCTAGACTAGACCTCTGTCTACCCCTGTATTGGGAATTGCGTGAAGATTTATTTACAGCATCATAACTTTTGATGATTGGGCGACCGGAGTTCGAGTTAAGAGACCCAAGTTCGATCCCCAGGTGAGCCCGCCACCTGGGCATCGTATCAACGGGTTTTTAAAACTTATGTACGAACTATATTGTTGGCTTGATGGCGACAGGCTCACCACTTGTCACGTGGTCCCGAAAATATCTTCGATGGAAGGTGGATCAAAGGGACTTAATTGTCTAGACTAGACCTCTGTCTACCCCTGTATTGGGAATTGCGTGAAGATTTATTTACAGCATCATAACTTTTGATGATTGGGCGACCGGAGTTCGAGTTAAGAGACCCAAGTTCGATCCCCAGGTGAGCCCGCCACCTGGGCATCGTATCAACGGGTTTTTAAAACTTATGTACGAACTATATTGTTGGCTTGATGGCGACAGGCTCACCACTTGTCACGTGGTCCCGAAAATATCTTCGATGGAAGGTGGATCAAAGGGACTTAATTGTCTAGACTAGACCTCTGTCTACCCCTGTATTGGGAATTGCGTGAAGATTTATTTACAGCATCATAACTTTTGATGATTGGGCGACCGGAGTTCGAGTTAAGAGACCCAAGTTCGATCCCCAGGTGAGCCCGCCACCTGGGCATCGTATCAACGGGTTTTTAAAACTTATGTACGAACTATATTGTTGGCTTGATGGCGACAGGCTCACCACTTGTCACGTGGTCCCGAAAATATCTTCGATGGAAGGTGGATCAAAGGGACTTAATTGTCTAGACTAGACCTCTGTCTACCCCTGTATTGGGAATTGCGTGAAGATTTATTTACAGCATCATAACTTTTGATGATTGGGCGACCGGAGTTCGAGTCAAAAGACCCGAGTTCGATCCCCAGGTGAGCCCGCCACCTGGGCATCGTATCAACGGGTTTTTTAAAAACTTATATACGAACTATATTGTTGGCTTGGACATAAAGATGGCGACAGGCTCACCACTTGTCACGTGGTCCCGAAAATATCTTCGATGGAAGGTGGATCAAAGGGACTTAATTGTCTAGACTAGACCTCTGTCTACCCCTGTATTGGGAATTGCGTGAAGATTTATTTACAGCATCATAACTTTTGATGATTGGGCGACCGGAGTTCGAGTTAAGAGACCCAAGTTCGATCCCCAGGTGGCAGACGGCTCCGAAGGGTTTTTAAAAGAACTTATGTACGATTTATATATCGATTTGGAGATAGTTTAACCGCCATCCAGCCGATAGGTAGGTAACCGATTGCACTGTCAAGTCCTTCAGACGCCTTTAATGACACCCACGAAAAGAAATGGGTGTAATACACCGACACCACAAGGCCAAGTTTCTAAGCTGCTATTAATTTATACTAATGGATTGTATAGTATGTTTAGCGATGCCATGTATACTCCCGTTGTAACGAAGTGTTGACGACCTATGTGAATGAGAATAGTATAAACGTTTTTTATGGCGACACCAGCTCTGAGCTCCCGGGTTAGAAATTGACCCGTCCGGAATTCCCGGACGGGTCAATATGGAAGATCAAAATTATTTCTATTTTCAAAGTTCCTTTTGCACACAAAAGAACATACGATAAAATAATACAAGCGGTAAATTATTCTTATTTATTTCCATAATATCCCCCCAAGCCATGCACGCTTACAGTTGAAATACGTCGGCATAATTAAATACGACAACTTGAACTAATCGTTAGTTAGCTTTCAGCTTTGGGAAATTGAATTTCCTTTCAAAATGTATTCTGGTCGCTTCCACACACAGGTATTCACCTTTAGAAAGAGGATTAATGAAGTTCTTGTAAATCCTTCAAATTATCTTCTTACATATACACATAACGATAACAAAAAGGACATAGAATTCTCCTTTGAGGAAGGGTTTGCCATAATTGGCTAGCTTGGCAAGCGGAATGTCGATCGCAGAACCAGACACAACACACCTTAAACGCTGCTGCCCGTCACTGGTCTGCTGAATTTTTGTCTGGCGTTTTTGCAGATGGTTATGTGCCATTTTTGGTAGGAAGTTGCGTTGTCAAAGCTTTTTCCCTTAGTCGCTTCTTACGGCAGTCACTGGAAGGAAAGGCTGGCATATGCTTACGCTGACACCGCATCTTCTTAACGGACTGTAAAAGATCGCTGAATCAAGATAATTTTAACTTGTCAAACGTCTTCATTTTTTAATCTTCAACCTTTTCGTAATAAGGTACCTCTGACGGAGAAGCAATTTGGCGAAAGAAACTACGTAGGTATCCTCTATTTTATCAATTTTCACGATTAACTTCTTGAGCGTAATAAATAACTACACTGAACTGTGCTTACGCTGACACCGCATGGCAATCTTCTTAACGGACTGTAAAAGATCGCTGAAGCAAGATAATTTTAACTTGTCAAACGTCTTCATTTTTTAATCTCCAACCATTTCGTAATAAGATGCCGCTGACGGAGAAGCAATTTGGCGAAAGAAACTACGTAGGTATCCTCTATTTTATCAATTTTCACGATTAACTTCTTGAGCGTAATAAATAACTACACTGAACTGTGTACACAGAAGATAAAAGTATACTCTAAAACATGATAACAAGACAGTAAAAATTATTAAGCATTTCGTCACGATAGCTGAGTTGTTACCCAACAGTGAGGAGACACACATGTGATCAGAATTCAAGTTATGTGACACGAGTTCAATCCCCAGGTGGGAGGCTCGTAATAATAAGTTTATCAATATGTAACGTCAACGTCATGTGGTTCATAATACTTAGTCGTCTGGACTTCTGTCCAAATATTTTTTTTAAATAATTTCTTCCCTATGATGTTAATTACTACAATCCACTGATTTTTTCAACTTCAATTCTACGTGTATTGAACTCTACGTTTTTCTTTATACGCTCTCGTATGCTATTCAAAATCACAGTTATTGAAAGCTCGTTTATAAGGATATGCACTCACGCAAAATTCATTTTTCATCGTGTTTTCATTGATTCTAGAGCGATCCAATGTGTGTTCAATTTTTCAAGCCCGACTTCCCGCAACGATATGAATTTACAGGCTTAAACTCCAGTTAAACTTTCATTTTTATTTTTATATCTTCACAGAACCTGCTTTGAACAACAATTCTCAGGTTTAAAGTTTATGGTATAATAGAATTACATACATATACATTTACATATAAACATCCACGAATCGGGTACAAACATTCATCTTATTCACACAAATCATTTCGAACATCTTCGAAGACACGACTACGTCGTCCAATCGTCGTTTTATCTAAATTAATGTATTTTAAACCGATATTATAAATTAATTTTACGTTTGTGTATTCCTACTCCATGCAAGCTTCAACTATATCAAATCTCACACTCCTACGTGCCGGCAATTTGTCATAAAAGGGATACAAAATTTCCTCTCCACATATTAATGTTTAAATATTAGTAGCATTGACACAATATCAATCCCTGAAAGAAGATATAGTATATATATAAGAGTAAAATTTTCTACTCTATATAGAAAAGAACTCCAGTATTAATTTTATCTGCAACCTAAAATACTTTAATTACAATTAAAAGCCCTATGGGGTCTACTCAGAATTAATTTAAAATATTTTTGAAATAAGAAGTGTAAGGGCACTTCAAATATGCTAAATAAATAGCTGGCTTTAAATTAAGATCAGTTTTATTAAATTGTGATATAGACGGACACAGTTAAATAAAATTATGATACAGATATAGAAAATCGCGGTCTCGAGATGTAATTTTTTTAGAGAGCTCCTGACTACATACTATATCAGACATTCAAACAACCAATTTTTTCACATTAAAGAAAAATCAGTCCGATTAGAATTTAATAGAATACGGGATTACTTAGAATATTTTCTTGATATACTTTTTCTCATGTTATCGTAAAAGTGCAATATGGTTTTATAATATGGGCTCTTTTAAGACCACAAAACTGCTGGATCATGACATATTGAGAGAAAAACACTACCTCAACCGCAGGGCGTTGTGGGGTTTGCAATAAAGCTGCTCTTTTTCCCTGAAACTGCAACTTTGCTATTTTTGTCTTCCATACAATCAAAGATAATGCCTTTATGGTATCGTCTAAAAATATATATTATCCCCTGTCTTCCTTTGGGACTCATAAGAGGCACCCATGGAGATGTAAGAAATGGCAATAGCAATACCCGATATCTCGAAATTATGACACCAAAATAAAGTAGGCAACAGAAAACCTCAAGCAGCGCCTGAATTGCGAGGTGACTAATATTGTATCGCCAATTCGCTTGCCAAAAGTGGTCATTATAGAGATCCGCCTTACATGCGAACCTTTGTTCTGTGCTGTATGTAATGAACGTATCTCATATACATACATTAATAACAAAAGGTATATCCTTGTAAGATTATGATGAAGACCCGTTTAACGAATTGCCCGCGAAAATATAACAAATAAATTGACGATGAAAACTGTAAATGATAGCTCAGGATATGTTCCGAAAATATCTTCGGTGGAATGTGGGTCGAAGGGACTTAATTGTCTAGACTAGACCTCTGCTTACCCCTGTATTGGGAATTGCGTGAAGATATTTTTTTTATTTTTTAGGATATCTTGTTCTCGGTCTACAATAAAGTGAAACCTTTGTCTTTGTCTTTAATTGCAAAAACAAAACTTAATTGGTAAAGTTGTATACCGTTGAAGAGTCTGAATTGTTGAAGCCATAAAATAAACTTTATTAGTGTTTTTTGTATCGATGGAGTTATTTTCTCTAATCGGACAGAAGTTACACAAGTAACTACTTTTTTATCTTTCACGCATTTCTTACTACTTGTGCAGGTAACTACTGTCCATACTCATACATTTTAGTCCATACTCACACTTCACCGGAGATTATTTTGGGACAAATAGCAAAAAATTTTGGTCTTTTGGGTTTAGATGGGTCATTGACTTTCAGATAAAGAGATGGTTATGTCAGCTGGAGATAGATTCTGGGTGCTAGTTATAAGGATTTTTGGTTTATTAACATGGTTATTATATATATATATATATATATATATATATATATATATATATATATATATATATATATATATATATATATATATATATATATATATATATATATATATATATATATGTATGTATATATATATATATATATATATATACATATATATATATATATATATATATATATATATATATATATACATATATATATATATATATATATATACATATATATATATATATATACATATATATATATATATATATATATAAATAACACACACAAATACGTAAATAAGATCATCTTTCAAGTAATCGAAAATAGAGGGTGGTAGTATTCTTTTGCCGATTCCACACGGTATCGGTCAAAACTTTGAGCTAACAATCAGTCTAAAGAGATTAGTTAATAACGGATAAACTTCGAGCTGATACAGTTCAATTAGCAATAAACTGTTTAATTTGAAATTCAGTTCTTTAGAAATTGCTTCCAATTGACGGACACATTAGACCTGTATATCCCATTTTACTTTCACCTCGAGCAATAACTTCGAATTCATTTTATCTATTGCTTTCCCATCGCTACGCGTCAAATATGTCATAGTATAGTATAGTGTAGTATATATTATTTAAAAAAAATATAATAGTCACGATAGCCGAGTGGTTGGATGGTCGGAATTTCGAGTCAAGAGATCCGAGTTCGATCCCCAGATGGCAGGCTCGTACCAATGGGTTTTCAAAACCTTATGTACAAATTTATCGTTGGCTCGGACATTGAGATGGCGACGGGCTCACCACCTGTCACATTGTCCCGAAAATATTTTGGGTGGAAGGTGGGTCGAAGGGGCTTATTTGTCTGGACTATACCTCTGTCTACCCCAATATTGGGAATTGTGTGAAGATATATGTTATTCGAACAACTATTTATATTTTTAATTTATATTTAATTTAATAATTATTTTAATTGTTTTGTGTGAATATACCGCTCCCTTTCTTCCAGTGGCTGCCGAAATATGATAAAATCTTAGACCAAATTCAGCTGAACGGTAAATAGCAGCAGCGTCTATGGTGTAAGGTATCTTTCACAGCGATTGGCAATCCGCTTAACAAGCGGACGATTATGGCGAGGAGACTGGAGAGGCTGGACGACGGCTGACGACGACTGGAATTGGAGGACCAAAGATGGACCAGATCAACTAGCTTAGAACAGCGTTTCTAGCTTTGCGCCTTCAAAACCCTCTCAGGAAAATAAACCAAAATAAACAAATTAAAACAAGGTTTACTACAGTTAAACAAAATAAAACGCTACATTATAGTGTCTTTTAAAATTTTAAAATTAATGTTTGTCAGCAACTGAATAAATAACTATGTAATAATAAACTATGTAATATAAAATCTCATGGGATACGCTTTGAAAGGAAATTCAATTTCCTAAAGCTGAAAGCGTCGTTAGTTCTAGTTGTCGCATTCAATTATACTTCATATCTCAACAGTATTATCATGCATTGCTGGAAAGTTATCACTGACACGTATAATGGTTGTAGACACAATTTAAATAGTGTACAGTATGTTTACTTACTTACCATAAAGACTAAATAATTAAAAACGACTAAACTCACTTCCCATGAAGATTTTTATTACACTAAAGACCTAGACGGCTACGGGCTCGCCACCTGTCACATTGTCCCGAAAATATTTTGGGTGGAAGGTGGGTCAAAGGGACTTAATTGTCTAGACTAGACCTCCGTTCAACCCTGTATGGGGAATTGCGTGAAGATATTTTTTTTGTTTATTTTATTTTGAAATGTAGAGAAAATAAAGAAGAAACGATTGAAAATGAGATCTAAAATCAAAATCAATATCGAGTATTGTCAAACATTATTATAATAATAATATAATAAATACATACAAAGGGACTTAATTGTCTAGACTACACCTCTGTCTTCCTCTGATTCCGCTATATGACGCGTGAGTCTATTAACTTTTTGGTAGGTTTTTCACATTAAGTCCGCCATTTTGTAATAGAATAATATTATGAGGCCCTAGAGCCGTCACAGAGGGGAAGTTAATTACACCAAAGATATGTTACGAGTAGCAAAGCGGTTACATCTGCCTGGAAATTATAAATGTTATGTTTTTCGTTGTAAAAAATGCAAATGGTTTTAAAGGATTATTTTGTTCAAATAATATCAGCACAGCTGCTTTGTGATCTTTCAATGTCTAAAGCTTTCTGGGAATTCTTATGTTAAATTTACGTTAATTTAATGTCGTGACTTGGTAGTAATTTAGTGTAATAAAATCTTCATGGGAAGTGAGTTTAGTCGTTTTTAATTATTTAGTCTTTATGGTAAGTAAGTAAACATACTGTACACTATTTAAATTGTGTCTACAACCATTATACGTGTCAGTGATAACTTTCCAGCAATGCATGATAATACTGTTGAGATATGAAGTATAATTAAATGCGACAACTTGAACTAACGACGCTTTCAGCTTTAGGAAATTGAATTTCCTTTCAAAGCGTATCCCATGAGATTTTATATTACATAGTTTATTATTACATAGTTATTTATTCAGTTGCTGACAAACATTAATTTTAAAATTTTAAAAGACACTATAATGTAGCGTTTTATTTTGTTTAACTGTAGTAAACCTTGTTTTAATTTGTTTATTTTGGTTTATTTTCCTGAGAGGGTTTTGAAGGCGCAAAGCTAGAAACGCTGTTCTAAGCTAGTTGATCTGGTCCATCTTTGG
The DNA here is from genome assembly GCA_029286605.1 of Sericinus montela. Classification (NCBI taxonomy): domain Eukaryota; kingdom Metazoa; phylum Arthropoda; class Insecta; order Lepidoptera; family Papilionidae; genus Sericinus; species Sericinus montela. The sequence continues at coordinate 63,995 of JAGSMR010000162.1, read as the reverse complement.
TCCTCCAATTCCAGTCGTCGTCAGCCGTCGTCCAGCCTCTCCAGTAAGGGAGGGTTTGCCATAATCGTCCGCTTGTTAAGCGGATTGCCAATCGCTGTGAAAGATACCTTACACCATAGACACTGCTGCTATTTACCGTTCAGCTGAATTTGGTCTAAGATTTTTATCATATTTCGGCAGCCATTGGAAGAAAGGGAGTGGTATATTCACACAAAAACAATTAAAATAATTACTAAATTAAATATAAATTAAAAATATAAATAGTTGTTCGAATAACATATATCTTCACACAATTCCCAATATTGGGGTAGACAGAGGTATAGTCTAGACAAATAAGCCCCTTCGACCCACCTTCCACCGAAGATATTTTTGGAACTACGTGACAGGTGGTGAGCCCGTCGCCATCTCAATAACGACCAACGATAAATTTGTACATAAGGTTTTTAAAAACCCATTGGTACGAGCCTGCCATCTGGGGATCGAACTCGGATCTCTTGACTCGAAATTCCGACCATCCAACCACTCGGCTATCGTGACTATTATATTTTTTTTAAATAATATATACTACACTATACTATACTATGAGATATTTGACGCGTAGCGATGGGAAAGCAATAGATAAAATGAATTCGAAGTTATTGCTCGAGGTGAAAGTAAAATGGGATATACAGGTCTAATGTGTCCGTCAATTGGAAGCAATTTCTAAAGAACTGAATTTCAAATTAAACAGTTTATTGCTAATTGAACTGTATCAGCTCTCGAAGTTTATCCGTTATTAACTAATCTCTTTAGACTGATCGGTTTGTTAGCTCAAAAAGTTTTGACCGATACCGTGTGGAATCGGCAAAAGAATATTACCACCCCTCTATTTTCGATTACTTGAAAGATGATCTTATTTACGTATTTGTGTAATAATAATGTATATGTTATCAACATCATTACCATTCCGTCTACAGTAAAAAAGGTCTTTGGTATGTTTTCACGTCAGAGTGGCGTAGTGGGTTTTAGTTAGTCTCGATTCTTTGTTTACTATTAGGCCGACAGTTATTTCATAATTAAAGTATGATTAAATATTTTATAATTAAAATATTTATGCCTAGCGCGATTCGAACTCGCAACTGTTATTTTAGAAGACACGGTCACTACCAACTAGGATATCGGATCATTGGAGAAATATTAACTACTTATTACATATATAAATAATTAAAAACACAATGTGCACAAAATTCGGTTAAAAATTTGTGTAATTATTCGGAAATAAATCATTAATTCTTCTTCCACATATAACAAGTAGACTGAGTCGACCCTCGTCAAATGCGGACAGTGACAGACAGACAGTACAGACGCTGCTACGAATTGTTTGTGAAATGTTGAGCTCGACCGACAGACAGCACCTACACGTGTTTGGATATATTGCGCGAGCTAGTTAGGAATATTTAGACAGTCATATTTGACAACCTAGTTGGACGAGTGGTGTAGTATATGTGATATTGTACCTAACTTTGTGTATATAATATTTCATATAATATTGGCGTAATTATATGCTATTATTCTTTCCTAGATTGTTATCATGGGAGACAAAGGACTTCCTAAGTGATGCAATAACCATCTAGAAAATTAAGTGAGACTATTCAGGATCTGAGTCTAATCAATGTGATGCGTATCTCCATATGATATTAAGGTTACTTAGACTAGTTATTTCGAAAATACAAATGTTTACGTTCATTATTTTAAAGATGTTTGCATCACTACTTCAGAGTCAACACAGAAGTATTAGAGTCTATTCGCTTCACAGTACCTCGTTTCGAGCTGAAATACTATTGCCGCCTTAGTGCCTAAGCTACCGGTACGTTATCATCATCACGATCACCATAAAGATACTTTTCCTTAGTCGCCTCTTACGACACCCACGGGAAGAAAGAGAGTGATAGTTAAGTAGTTTGTAATAACTCCTTGATACAATATACTAACAAACTTAGATTTATATAAATAAATATTAAAATTCAAACATTCGTATCATCAAACAATCAACTACAAACATTCGTATTCATCGCACAAATGTATATCTCTAGCGGGACACTTCCACACATCCACACTACCTACTACTACTACTATCCACAACCCTTCGTACGCAGGGGCACTACTAACTAGGCTTTCGGATCGAGTGGAAATAACTATAGAATTCTGTTACGAACCTATTGAATGCAAAACATCAAAACACTCTCGAATAAATTGTTGAAACTGAGCTCGAATGGCATTTTGTATTAGACCTGCGCCTGCAGACAGTTGAATGTATTTAGAATACTTTGTATTTTCAAATACTTTGAGAGTTAAACTCAAAAGAATCACAGTAGAAGATTTCGTTTTAGCTGTCAAAATTTAAATTAAACTGTTTATCACCCAGCCACTCGGCTATCATGACTTCGTCTTCCCAAATAAGCTCCGATGAAATATAGGTCGGAAAGATTAAACTGTGTAGACCGCAGACTATTCCAATATTGGGAAATGCGTGAAGATGAAGAAGAAATAGATCTTAAAAGATATGCTTTGAAATTTGATAGTAAATTAAAATTTAAAATGAAAATTTTTGAAGCTTAAAGAAGGACATCTAGAAGAGAGCGCAGCGTTTGCTTAATATTGACGCTTTTTAAGCTCGCAGGGTTTGGAGTATCTCCAAACCGAACGGCGCTCAACTAAAATAAAAAAAGTCAACTTACATTTGTAACGGGCATAAAAAGGTCCCCTTTAATATTATATTTGTGATAATTTTTCAATTAAAATTACGTACGTACATATCTTCATGCAGCAATCCTTACGATGCCACCAGAGAGTACAGAAAGACTTGTTATATTTATTTACATCTTCATGCATTTTGCCAAAACTTAGACATAGTTCGAGACTATTAAACATTAAAATTAAGGCCTTATGACCCCACCTTTCACCGAAACCTATTTAGGACAACGTGACAGATGGTGTGCCCATTGTTATACACATTATACAGACTTTTTTACTTTCAGATAATATCCCATTCTGGGGTAAGCAGTGGTCAAGATAAATAACACCTGTCCACCCAAATTTCTTCGTAAATTATTGGAGACGACGTTTTAAATGGTAAGCCTTTCGTTTTCTTAGTGCCCAAGCTAATTGTAATATATTATACTTTAATAGTTATATATTATTTTCATATAAATCTTGATATATAAATATGAACATCCAAGACTCAACTACAGACATTCATATTCATCACAGATAGACTCCCAAAAGAGTCGTTGCATGATTTTTTTTATTAAAAGCAGCCCGAGCTTCCGTCTATATTGTTTGCTATGATAATTGACGCTGCGAGCGCCTCATATGCTTCGTCAGTTAAAGCGCTACTTCGCGTCGCGTTATTGGCCCCGCGGTTCCCTGCAACGAAGTGACAAGCTACGTGCATTAATGAACTTTCTGAGAGACCGCATCTGCAAACATGCTTATATCTGCATAATAATCTTCGACGACCGTCGTGGAGGAGTGGCTTAGACACGGTCATGGTATCGCCAGCTCTGAGGTCCCAGGTTCACGGTCGAGGTCAATGTAAAAGACAGTTTTACTAAATTATCTCGGGTCTGGGTGTTTGTGCTACCTTCGTTCTTTCTGGTCACATAACAAAAGTGAATAAATTACTTATTTTGGGTTTAGAGCAACAATTTTGGCAACATTTATATTTATTAAAAGATAAGATATATATATATATATATATATATATATATATATATATATATATATATATATATATATATATATATATATATATATATATATATATATATATATATATATATATATATATATATATATATATATATATATATATATATATATATATATATATATATATATATATATATATATATATATATATATATATATATATATATATATATATATCTGGGAGAAGAATTGTATATTTGCAAGTACAGAAAAAATTATGTTAATATTTACAATACTTATTAACTAAAAACTATTATAATCGTAGAGCCCTACTCCTCGTGGAATGGTACCAAGAACGCTGGCTGCATTTCCACGTTGAATGGTTAGACTTAACCGTTGAGCGAGAAAAGAACCAGCCCTCTTGTCACCAGCGGAGGTTTAAATATACATATTAGACGTTGTCATCCACAGTCAATTTCGGTTTCACAGCCTCCCGTCCCCTCTCATGGCACAATCAGAGATATTAATCAAACCAATTTTCAAAATTTTTCGGACCAAATTCATTATTACCACCGTAATGTACCAATACTTAGGAGGATTCCTAGAGGTGCGAGGATGCAGCTAGCTAACGCTTTATCAAACACCATTCAAAATTGTTTTACTTTTAACACTGTAACTAGTTGGCAAAAATTATTTTACTTTTGACAAAAATGACCTTCAAAAAATTATTCAAAATTTTAAAAACATTGGCCTTGAATTAAATAATACTAAATGTGAACTTTTTATTCCTGACCGTTTGTCTTCTCATAGACACAGTTTGTTTCAAAATTTTAACAATATATCTCCTGGCATTAAAGTAACTGAGGCGGATTCTCTTTACCTCCTTGGAGCACCCTTATTTATAGAGAGTATGAAACCTCTTATGAAAGTAAAATTTGATCAATTTTTAGAACATGTTAATAAACTGTATATTCTAAATACTCATATAGCGCTTACTATTTTAAAATATTGCGTTCTTGTTCCTAAATTTACTTATTTACTCCGCTCGAGTCCAGCATGGAAATGTTCTGATTTTTTAAAACAAATTAACCTTAATCTCAAAATAGCTTTGGAAAAAATTCTAAATTTATCTTTAGTCTCATCTAGCTGGACTCAAGCTACTTTACGTGTTAGATTTGGAGGTATCGGTATAAGAGAGGTTTTAAATATTGCGCTGCCGGCTTTCCTTGCCTCCGTACACAATGTTCATGATTTGTCATGTAAAATTCTTAAGAATGATTTGAACTTGACCTTTGCTACCGAGGCAAGAGAAGCATGGTTACGTCTCTGTCCCGGCGAGGATATTCCACTGGAACCTAACTCACAAAAACGGAGGGATATCCCGTTGATTCAGAATGTGCAGAAATGCTTACTGAACAATTTTCACTGTGACAGAGACCGCGCCCGCTTTCTAGGTGTTTCGACAAAGGAATCCAGTTACTGGCTACATGCTTTACCATCAAGTAACCTTGGTACATTACTAGATAACGAAAGTTTACGTATAGCTGTAGGAATACGATTGGGAGCATCGATTTGTCAACCACATCGATGTCCTTGTGGCAGCGACGTCGACGAGTTAGGCCTCCACGGACTTTCATGCCAAAAAAGTGCCGGCAGACTATCTCGTCACGGTTCCTTGAATGAAGTCATCCGAAGGACTCTTGTTTCCATAAATATTCCATCGGTTTTAGAGCCTTGTGGAATATTTAGGAGGATGGTAAGAGACCCGACGGCTTGACTTTAGTCCCTTGGGAGAGAGGCAAAGCTCTTGTGTGGGACGCAACTTGCGTCGATACATTAGCGGCCTCTCATATCAAGGGTACTTCGATTAGGGCCGGGGCGGCATCAGAGGCAGCTGAATCGGGTAAATGGCGTAAATATGAGTCTTTGAAAGGAGACTATATATTTGTTCCATTTGCCGTAGAGACAATCGGTCCATGGGGTCCCCGCGCGATGCATTTTCTAAAGGAATTGCCGCTAGTGACAAAAGGGCTGGTTCTTTTCTCGCTCAACGGTTAAGTCTAACCATTCAACGTGGAAATGCAGCCAGCGTTCTTGGTACCATGCCACGAAGAGTAGGGCTCTACGATTATAATAGTTTTTATATATCTTATCTTTTAATAAATGTAAATGTTGCCAAACCAAACTGCTAAACCGATTTTATGGATTTATCGAAGAATTTAGAGACTGCTTCTTTATTTCAGCCGTGTGGAGAACGTCATAGTATATACCACCCCCTATCTTTATATGGGTGTTGTATGAGGTGACTGAGAGAGAAGTCTTAAAATACCTTTGGTTACCAACAAATGGTGGGATATCGAAAACTATCGCACAAAAGTTCAGCTAATCAGTTACTAACTGCAGTCCTTAAGGTTTAAGATGCCTGGTAATGCGATCCGCTAGTCAAGCTTAGTGCTTATGGCAAATCTTTCCATATGGGAGAGGCCTTCCTGGCCGGGCTTTAACAGGCTGTTATATATGTGTGTATGTGTGTGTTTTTTAATAAAATGCACAAGCTGTTGCATGCTTCAGCAATGCGGAGGACATTTCCGTATTTTAAGTAAATTTATGCACAATAGGAACAAGTGCCGTAATAATTTATCTCGTAAAAGGCTGTTCATAAATAGTTGGTGATTCACACGTATGTTATGTATCTCTATGAAAAAAATTGTTTAAGTGATGTGACGCAATAGTATAGTTGGTAATAAACTGGTCAAGAGTTGCGGGTTCAAACCACGCTTGGGGCAGCAAACATTTTTGTGATCAATTGAATGCTTAGACTCGAGGCATGATGACTAGACTAAACTCAAGGATGTTTATTTGTACGCATGAGTTTTTATCAATGTAAATGTATGTCTATGTAAGTATACTTTGCCGTTACTTTGAACGTTAAAACGACGTTAGGCTCACCGCTTAAGTTTCTATGAAAAGTGGGTCGAGGGAACTTCATTATCTATGTCTCTTTCAAACGCATTAAAGAAATTGCGTACAGATAAAATATTTATTCATACGTACATTATGAATTTCTACCAAAAACATTTTTTCATCTGATGTTAAAATATTAGCACAATTAAAAAGAGTATATCTAATTTGTTGGTACTTCTTAGCCTGGAAATTAAATATTCGACGTTCCTAAGATTAAAAGTTCCTTGGGTCCTAAGGTTCCTTGACTCTAATTCCGATCGTTCAAACACTTGGCTATAGTGACTACTATTTAATTTATTGTTCTCTATTTAATTTTAAAAAGTCTTTATTTTAAATAAAACTAAATTGCCTCAAAAGTTCTGAATCCAAACGTCTCTAAATCAATCTATATGTATGAGAAAGTAACAATTCTCCGTTAGGAAAATTTATTACCTAATAAAATCAGTCGTACCGAAAGCCATAGAATAAGGTCGTTTAAAGGACAATTGCTCTGAACTTAGTTTGAAAATACTTTGAAGTTCAGTCGGTTTAGTACATAATTAAAGTATAGATCTAGGAACACTCTTAAAAAAAATAAAAATATTTAACACTCTTAATAGTTAAAAAGTATCGATGTAACAATTTTCTTTGCGAGGGTGTCGTAAGGGGTGAATTAATAACAGTGAGATCATGGATGGGTAAGCCAACGTTCCTGTGGCTCTATACACTCGCGGTGAAGGTGGAACCCTAAACTTAACAATAAAAAGTTAGCTAGGTATTTTCTTAAGTATAAAGCAACGATATATAAATCGCTAATAAGTTTTTTGAAAAAAACCCATCGGTTAGAGTCTACCAGAGTACGGGCCTCTTCACTCGAATTTCGATCAGTCAACCACTTGACTATAGTGACTAATGCTTTATATAAATATAACAAACATTATATACAACTAAATATTTTATGACGACACACTAAAATAAGCACAGTTTTCATTATTACTTCTAAAGCGAAACAAAGAGAAATCTTCTGGAATTCTGTTTGATATATTTAAATGGCGAGAGTCAAATTCGTCAAGGGTCGTTCACTGAAGTACTGGGTGCTGTTCGTTGTACACTTATTTGTTGTTAAAGAAATTTATATTGAAACATAGATTTTGAGCTGAAATAAATAACTTTAAGTTTATTAAACTAATGAAAAAAAAATTAAATTTCAACTGACACGGCCAAGATTCGAACCCGTGATCTCTGCCGAACCGTGGCAACGCTCTTACCTCGAAGCCACCATGTCTTATACGCATCAGTTGAAACTTTAATTTTATCTTTCTTTATTTTTAAATAAAATAAATAAATATCTTCACGCAATTTCCCATACAGCGGTAGATAGAAGTCTAGTCTCAATTAAGTCCTTTCGACCTAGATATTTTCTGGACTACGTGACAGGTCGGTAGTCCATCGCCGTCTTTATGTCTAAGCCAATGATATAATTCCACTGGTAAACACACTGGTACGCCTGCCACCTGGTCTTTTGACTCGAAATTCCGACCACCCAACCACTCGGCTATAGTGACGTGATTCTGTCGTGGTGTTTTGGCATCGGCGGCATCTGTTGTCCATTTTGCAAGTGACAATTTGACATTTTTTTATAGAAAAGGTAGGCAAACGAGCAGGTAGCTCACGTGATGGTGACTACTGCCGTCCCCCAGAATTGGGGGAGGGGCGTGTGTGGGCCTCCGGTTACCTGCACTCACCAGACGAAACGCAGAAGCTAGTTCGACTTCTACTTCATGCCGGAATTGTGTGGGGTCGTGGTACTTCCCCGGTCGAGCCGGCCCATTCATGCAACAACAAAAGCTGAGCGTGGCTCTACCACTGTTGACTTTTCTTTACATTCCTGACTTTTCAGTTAGGAGTTATCAATAAGATAATGCGAACTAATTTTTTATTACGCAATTTTAAACGAAACTGTTACCAACATGAAACTTTGAAGATTGAAGAAAAATTTTTTCTGCATTGCTTCGATCGGGAATCGAACCCAGACCTCAAACCTTACGACGCCATAAAATCCGACGTATACAGAATCGTCGCCAAAATGATATAAAAAATCATATTAACCTACAGCCGATATCCAACCGACCAATGTATCGAAACTCGTAGATAACCTTCAATTTAACCAAATAAGGTTGGTTTTGTGATTAAATCCATAACCTTTATATCGAATTAGAAAACTTCGTCCGTTTAACTACCTGTTTCCGAGATAATTAGCAAACTTCCCTTCCATCGATAAGCAGTCAAAAATTTATTTCACTTCTATTTAAAGCTATTGCTATTTAAAGATGGCGTCCAACTTTCTAATTAACCAGTATCAGAGGGCTGACATCAGCTCATTATTTACACATGTTTTTATTTGAAAGGGTAGGAGACTAAAGCAGTAAACTTTTTTTCTATCTTGGATCATCAGGGTCTTAATCAATTCTTTAGCTCTTCTAAAGTTAAATGCCACTATTCCATTATAGTTTGAATAAAGAGCTTTTATCGGCTATAAGACATTCCATCTAAGTTAACTGTCTGGCGCTGTCAATGTTATCTGTAACCTTGTCAATTTAAATACCCTCGTGAATAGATTTCTCTTTTTTTCACAGAATAAAAAAAAGTTCCGATGAATTGCTGCTATAAAATGAAAGATTAGAGGAGCGACAAAGTGAAAGCAGAAAATGTATGTAATATTAGTACTCTTCGAGGCCGTGGTTGTAATATAGTCAACCCACTCATGCCATAAAACCATCAAATTTTCATCATCAGTATATCTATAGTCAACTGCTGAAATTATTATTTCCGCGAAATATATTAAGAAGTTTCAATCTATCACTTTATGTAAGTGAATTGATGTAGACGGTCACGGTATTGAACATAAAGTTTACTTACTTACCTAACGGACCGTAAAAGTTCACTGCAAGACATAAACCTCTCTTGCTTTTGATTTTTGAAATAAAGGATTTGCTCAAATCACCACACTTTGCTAGGATTTGGATCGCAGTCCCAGTCATCATGCACCGTAGAAGCAGTTGCCAGTCATTGGTGTACTTAATTTTGGTCAGGTATTTAAACTTGACTCGGAGAAACACTATGCATCTGAGAACAGCCCGCAGAGCACCCTTGAGCTTGAGTGACACTTGGAGTCTTAGTTACATTTCTTAGTTTTATAAAACATTTACAAAATTTATAGCAATTCCTAACTTTATGTGTTCACGTTCAAAGCTTTGGACCATAATACAGCTGAGTTACTTGAGACGTCATTGAACACGACAACTTGTACCAACGACGCTTTCGGTTTTAGGAAATTGAATTTCCTTCCAAAATTTATCCTGCGAATTCGATCCTGCGAAAAAAATATCGGGATTTTCTTTTTTCGGATGAAAAATTTTTTACCGTAGAAGGGAGCTACAACAAACAAAATGATAAGGTGTTTCGTTGCTATATATATATATATATGTATATATATATATATATATATATATATATATATATATATATATATATATATATATATATATATATATATATATATATATATATATATATATATATATATATATATATATATATATATATATATATATATATATATATATATATTCACTCTCCTAAGGTAATGTTCAGTTACTGTAAATTCTGCCGAGTATGTGAAAATGTTACAGGAGTTCTTAGCACCGATGCTACTGGAATTTGCTGGTTATAACCGTAACACATGGTTTCAACAAGATGGAGCCACGTGTCACACATCGAACGAGTCCTTGCCGGTGGTCAAAGACATGTTTCCGGAAAAGCTGATATCCAGACGGAGTGACATCCCATGGCCACCCAGAAGTCCAGATCTATCCCCAGCAGACTTCTTTTTAAGGGGTTTATTTAAAGACTCGTGTCTACATTGATAAACCGAATACACTGCGTCAACTTAAAGAAAAAATCATGGAAAAGATGTCGGCGATCTCGCGGTCTCTTTGCAGAAGAGTATTCGAAAACTTCAGGACTCGCTTAGATGAGTCCAAAAACCGAAACGGTGGTCATTTAGACGAAATAATTTTTAAAAAATAAATAACAACTAATTAGCTTTCTCGTAAATAAACGATTTCTAAAATATGTTAAATGGTTATTTTATACGATTTTTTCAAATGTTAATACATACAAAGTATATACATAATAAATATATTAATAATATAATTCAGTATTTGAAAAAAGCCATTGGTATAAGCAACTCGAATTGCAATCACCCAACCGCTCCGATATCGTGATTGTCAAGTCTCTAAATTTTAATATTTTTCTATTGGCCACCTAGTGATTGATTTAACTTCCATTAGTGATTGATTTTACCAAACTTATATTTGATTTGATTGGCTTGCACAGTACGACGGCGACGTTTAAAACCTATATGATACCGCGTACACCACTATTAACGTGAAATGTAGGTCGGAAGAACGAAATTATCTATCTACTATATCTAGCTACCCCAAAATAAGGGATGTGGGATCATAAAACAGGATTAGTATTCGATTGTGCCCCCGACTTTGTCTGCGCATACAAAATAATCGCGGATATTAATTTGTAGTAGTAACACTACAAATTAATATCCGCGATTATTTTGTCTTAAATCATATTTCAATTAAATTGTTATATTTGTCATGTTAATGTATGAAAATTTATCATGTTTATGTATGAAAAATAAAAGTGATGGGAGTGGCTCGAAGGTAAGCGCGTTGCCACGACACGGCAGAGGTCACGGGCTCGAATGCCACCAGTTTCAGATGAGCTTTTAAATCTCTCCGTACAAATTCTCCGTACTAGATTCCTGCAGTAAACTTTTACAGGGCGAGATCAAGAAAAATATTGGGAAATTCATGTAGGTAAAAGATATAAAGTTGCAGAAAATCGGTTACATTTTCTTCATAGTGAGCATTCGACATCAATTTCGGCAAGTGTTTTATTATCTTTACAACTTAATCAATTTTTATTCAGGCTTCACAACCTTTAATTTTTCTGTACGGACTACTTACGTTTCCTTCGAAGTTGAGCAACTTTTATTAAGAAACTTTATTATTCTCTCAAGTTAGGTGCGAACATTCTTCATTGTTTGAGTTAAGTCAAGTATTTGCTAAGTCACCAAAGTTATCCGCTCGATTGACATGTTGCGTGCGCGTTCATATATAAATGACTAAATTACTAGGATACTTAAAAAATAAATAAATATAAATATCTTCACGCCATTCCCAATACTGGGGTAGATAGAGCAGAGTAGATAGCAATGTCTAACATTACTACTATTGCTGTTAATCTCCAACTAAGCTGCAATTCTAGAAGCATGGTTCACGGCAATGGACGAATGGCGGGTCCGAACCTGCGACTTTTTTTATTTATGTTTCGCAATCCGCACCGATAACGATTAGGCAATAGCTTGTATTTATTCGCTGTCTTTATGTCTAAACTAACGATAAAAATGGTTCATAAGTAAAACTATTGGTACGAGCCTACCACCTGGGGTCCAACTCTGAGTCTGTCGACTCGACTTCCAATCACCCATCCACTTGGCTATCGTGACTATATCGTTGATGTGTCGCTTAAATTCACTATAAAATAACAGAAAAAAAAACAAAGACATTTTTGTAAAACAAAATTACTAACAAAATAGCGAAGACTCTCTTCGAACTTTATTGCAGAGCGGCCTTAAACCTGTCCCTTTCAGTGACATGGTAGCTGAAGTTAGTAAAGATAATCTTCTTGCGGCGACGTTTCATATTATACTTCATTGGCGTTAAGCCTCCTTTTTTCTTTTATAAATGACATCGTTAAGAAAAACATTACATTATAATTGTATTTTCTTCGCTCAAAATTCGTTATGCTCAAAATTCATTATGCTGTTGTTAGAAACAACAGCAATTTATTATATTTTAATTTCCTGAACCTAAAACTGTCATGAATATGACCGCAAAATACTCAGTAGGATAATATACTAAACAATATGAATGTTTAATTAAATTCATCAAATCAATATACATAGATAAATAGATAGGGACACCGTTACATACATTGCTCAGATTAAAATGTAAGTAGCTAAAAAACTTTTGTTATGGAATCGGAAACAACAACGATACCTCCAACACTCCGACCAAAGAAATATAGGAATAGTGTTTTTCAACATTGTCCCGTCCGGGAATCAAACCCGAACCTTAGTGCTGGCGTCACCGAGAAAACCAGTGTGTGAAAACTATCTCAGCAGTAAGAAATGAAAGTTCAGATAAATAACATAGTCTCGTTTTTAAAACCGTACATTTCCTACATAATAAGTAATCTTTGTTGTAAATGTGGAAAGCTCGTACCAATTGATTAATCTAAACAACTAAATTTTTTCTACCCCAGTATTGGTAAATGTGTGGAAAATTTATAACTAAAGCTAATACATTTTTTATTGTTTCTTTTGCCAGCATATAAACCATTCTCACTAACAACCGTCGATAAATTGCAGAGGTTTGGCACTTTAGGGAATTAATGATCTGGAACATCCGACCCTGCATACTGTTCAGGCATTATTAATCTTTTTATCGACCTATTTATTTGAACATTATTAAACTATCTGAACTGTTTAACTGAAAAAAAAAACAAATATCACAAACTTTATAAAAAGTTCGGGAACCCTAGGGATTATGACACCTTTGCGCTGTTACGTTCTAGATGTAAGAAGCTAATGTCTTCTTGCTATAATTCTTTTTTGCTATAGTCTTTAAGAAGTAACATAAAAAAATTCTGGAGATTTGTTCATGATAAAAAATATGTAAAAGATTCACCTGAAGTAATGACATACGGCTCACTCTCTGCGTCAAGTGATGGTGAAATATGTGAGTTATTTTCTAAATATTTTGGTTCTGTTTATGAGGACTCTTGCACTGATAGTCAATTATGTATTACGCAATTATTGGGTAGCACTCTTGCAACAATAAGTGTAACGGTAGATGCTGTAAAATCTAAATTAAAATTAATAGATATTAACAAAGGTGCGGGGCCTGACGGTATACCACCTAAATTTCTCAAATCGTGTGCGGATGAGTTGTGTACTCCTTTGACGATGTTATTCAATCAATATTTACATTTGGGTATTTTTCCATTACTGTAGAAAACTGCATACATTATCCCCGTACATAAATCTGGCGAAAAATCGAAATGTGAAAATTACCGGCCCATAACAATTCTTTCTAGTATTGCTAAAATATTCGAGTCCACTGTCTATGAATATTTTTATTTTCATTTCAAGTCTATACTATCTCAATCACAGCATGGATTTCTCAAAAACAAATCAACAATAAGCAACTTGCTGGAATGAAGCGACTGCAGAGTCGCTCATCGTAGAGTCTACTCGCTTGAGGATGCCTTGTTTTGAGGCGAAACACGTGTCGCGTTTTCGGTGGTGGTGTGTGTTACCTGGTTTGAGTGTAGTGGTGGTGGTGCAAACAGTGGAATTGGTGCACACATCTGTGGAATTGGTGCACGCATCTGTGGGAGGGACGGTGGTGCTCTTCTTCTCTTCGGGCCAGGTAGCATATACCTTTTTATATTTTCATGCGGAGGGTTGCGAAGTAATTTTTTCAATAACAACTTTACAATGAATTTCCGCAAAGTAACGCCTGAGTCAATTAACTATTACGTTGTTTATGTCTTCCCCAGTCACAATTACCTCAGGGATTCCACAGGGTCCCCTTCTCGGGCCACTCCTTTTTAATATTTTTATCAATGATCTGTTTGAACACCTTACTTGTCCAAGTTTACTCTATGCTGATGATTTAAAAAATTTTAACCTTATTCGAGATAAGAAAGACTCAGACTTACTCCATGATAACTCAAGGTTCATTGAGACTTGGTGTAGGAAAAACAAAATGTACCTAAATGTAAAAAAATGCTTCATCATATCTTTTACTACTAAAAGGCGGAAACAAGATTCCTCGTATTTCCTCCTTGTAGTTAAAGATCTGGGTGTCTTATTTGATGATAAATTGACTTTTTGCGAGCATTATAATGAGATAATTAACAAATCATACCAATTAATAGGGTTTATCTTTCGTTCAGCTAAAGGATTGAAAACGTAACAAAGTTACCTCCAATTATATTACAGCCTTGTAAGAAGCATCTTAGAATACGGATCTATAATTTGGTCACCACACTACGAGATTCATAAAAAATAGAATTGAGGGAGTTAAAAAGAAATATCTAAAAATATTAAGCTATAGAATGGGCCTTGGCCGAAAATTAAACTCGTACAAAACAAGACTCGGATATTTTGAAGTAACCTCTCTAGAAAATCGGCGTAAACGGCAAAATCTGTTTACACTACACAAAATCATCCATTCCAGCATAAACACTCCTACCCTTCTCGCGCAATTGGATCTAAATACAAGATATCAAACACGTTACCCAAAACCATTTCTGCTAAACTGTTACAGTAATAACACATCACATTATAATCCCTTTGTACGTATGCGTAGATTATATAATAATTTAGCCTCCGATCTGGACATTTTCAATACTCGTTATGAAAAATTTAAGAAGTCGACTATCAAATTATTACAGTAACTCACTATTGATAATTGTATGTGTACAATATGAAAATGTGTACGTTGTGTGTATGTATTTTTATATACTTGTAAGTGTGTGTGCAGTTGTAATTATAAGTTATTCTTTATGTATAATAAATAGTTAATATATGTTATCGCGCTAGTAAACCATGCTGTGTACATATACGTTGGTTTATACTCTATTTTATTACAATAGTAAATAAGTAAGTAAAGTCTCAATCACGATTGTAAACTGTTTTATGTACCATAAAAAACTAAAAAAAACGAAGGTAATTTATTAGATTAAGTGTGGGTACTGTATTAATTATTGTATTAAAATTATAATATGAAAATTGATAAAGAGTAAGATATTACAATGTAAGTAATTAAAAATTTAGGTCGAAAGTAAATGTAACATGTAAACATTTATATTCAAAAAAATAATACTCTTTTATAATGCTTTTATATTAGTTTTACAATCATGCCAGTCATGCAGGGATTGTATTAATAAATGAATGAAAAATTTCACGATAAAAAAAGTCACGATAGCCGAGTTGTTGGGTGGTGGGAATTTCGAGTCGAGAGACCCGAGTTCGATCCCCAGGTGGCAGTACCAATGAGTTTTTCAAAAACTTATGTAGGAATTTCATCGTTGGCTTGGACATAAAAGGCGGCGACGGGCTCACCACCTGTCACGTTGTCCCGAAAATATCTTCGGTGGAAGGTGGGTCAAAGGGACTTAATTGTCTAGACTTGACCTCTGTCTACCCCTGTATTGGGAATTGCGTGAAGATATTTATTTTTATTTTTTTATGAAAAATTTAATAACGGGCCCCGCCCTGATTTTTTTATTTTTCATTTATGTAAATTAAATAATACACCTCTCAATTTTGTATACACCGTTAGCAAATATTTCAGATGATGCTTTGAATAGGCGTGCTCAGGAAATTAAAATGTAATAAATCATTATTGTTTAAGGTTTAATGCTTATTACTTCGGTTCTAATTTGAATTTATATTAAAATGTCTAATCATAAGCCGCTGATTGAGACTTCGTCCGCGCGCATCTGTGATTTCTTTACAGAATATAAGCATCTGTAAATTTTAATTTAATAATAACAAATGACGTAATATCGTCATTTGTTATTATTAAATTAAATTTTAACACTAAGAGATCTGTATCAACTTATTGCAAAAGGTGCTACTATAGTCCACTACAAATTGACCTCCAAATAAGTTTATTTGACACAACCATGAAAAAATATATTTATTGTGTATTTAACCTTTTTTGTAGGCTCCGATATTACTTTATTTTCGATGTTCTTAGTGTTATATTTCTTAATATTCCGAATAATTTGATCAGGAAATATGTACTCAATATAACATTAGCTGCTATAAGCGACTGATCGACCGACGAACTTAACAGACCAAATAATGAAAAAAGGAAAAATAGGACAGTAATAGAATATATGTAGTTTATGTTGTAACTTTAAAAATATTAAAAACATCTGCGAATTCTTATCAGAAAGGAATAAATAAGCTAAAATATCTTCATATCAACGAAATATCGAAAACAATAATTTTTGATATCTGGAAGCCAAAAATGGAAATCGACTTTGCAATGCACTTACAGTCTCCGGCTTCGAATTGGAAAGACGCCAAAAAATTGTTAGAAAGTATCAATATTATGCTAACGCCGCGGTTCGCCCGACTGTCTGGTGGGATTGCTTAGGTTTTAGATGTTATTTATATACTAGCTTTTGCATGCGACTTCGTACTCATGGAAACAAATTCACAGCCCAGAAGCTGACTGTCATTCATAAACGTACCCGTACGTACGTATTATAGTAGTAACCTTTTTCAGTTATTTTTCTAAAATATTTTTAATCTATAGACGCAACTCACAATTTTATAATAGCATAGTACATATAGAATAGAATTAAAAATAGATATCTGAGTCATGAATACGGTGTAAGAATGTGCTGAAACTACCCTCTTTCGTCGCGTGGATATTGTAAGCAGAGGGAAAACCTTAAGGAAAAGTCATTATGGTCATACCATATTTCCACAGATGGCGGGATAACCGTTTCGAAAAGGAAAACCAGATCAAAACAGTACAGTCCGTGGCGCATGGTATTGCTGCCAGTAGATATAGTATACTGTAATCGCCAATCCGCATGCCAGGCCAACGAAATCGTGCATAAGTTTTAAAAACCCGTTCGTACGAGTCCGCAACCTGGACTTCGAACTTGGGTCTCATAACTTGAATCCCGATTATCCCACCACTCGGCTATCGATAACGTACGAATGATTAGGTAAATAGAATTCTTGTCTCAACGAAACTGCAAACTCTTAGACTATTTTTAATGCTTATTGTTTAGCAATTAAGTCATTTTGACCCACCTTTCATTGAAGAAATTTTTTTTGGCGCAACGTAACAGATGGTCCTGTCGCCATTTTTATGTCCATGCCAACGATGTAAATTGTACAAATGTTTTGAAAAAAAAAAAAAGCATTGGTACGAGCCCGATTTCAATGCACGGAATCGAAATTGGGTCTCTTGAGCAGAATTCTGATCAGCCAACATCGGCTCTCGTAATACGAGTTTTAGCGTGAGCCGCACATAATTGATACCACTATAGTGTATATTCAGGAATAAAAATTCTATTTAACAATGTTATAGACAGGGTCAACATTACAATATCCTGCGTGGACGACCTCCATTGACGAGTGGCGTACCCACCAGTTTTCACGGTGTCGCCAGCACTGAGGTTCCAGGTTCGATTCTCCTACAGGTCGTGATGTATGAGCAGTGTTATTCTGCTTACATTACATTATTATATAACCGAATTGAGAACCTCATTTTGTTTTAAATCGGTTCGAAATATAGATTAGACTACTTTTAGAGTTATCTCATATAGGGTTAGCTCAGATTAGACACAACTCATGTTTATACTTAGAGTCAAATATTCTATGCTCTGGTCAGCCGCTGGTAGACAAAAGCCTATCTGCACCCTCGTCACCGCCGCACCCTGACAGACGATGTGAGAGTTATTGATTAGATTTGTTTGCAAACGTTGCTTCTGGCACAAGGACAAGTTGTTACAAAGTATTTTAATCCTTATATAAATAGAAAAAACAAAAAACTAAAATCACAATAGCCGAGTGGTCGTACCAATTGTTTCTTCAAAACATCGTACGATTTATATCGTTGAGCTGGACATAAAAACGACGACAGTCTCAGTACCTGTCACGTTGTTCTAAAAAATGTCTTCGGTTGAAGGTGAGTCGGAAGGATTTAATTATCTGAACCTCTGTATATTATTGGAAATGTGTGGTATATAATGAGTATTGGGAATAGCGTGAAATTGTATTTTTTAGTAAAAAGTAGTAAATAAATAGAAAATAGTATTTGTTTATGATGAACAATTGTAAACATGCAAGTTAACGCAAGTACATTTTCGACAAGAATGTTGTAACCAAATGTTCTCTGGTTTAAATTACATATCTATTTTTTCGGCCAGATCATGGTCATCGTTCGTCTACCCGTAAAAAAATATAAATAAAAATATCTTCACGCAATTCCCTATACAGGGTTAGACAGAGGTCTAGTTTAGACAATTAAGTCCCTTCGACCCACCTTCCACCTTCCACACGTTTCGGGACAACGTGACAGGTGGTGAGCCCGTCGCCATCTTTATGTCCAAGCCAACGATATAATTCGTACATAAGCTTTTGAAAAACTGTAGGTACGAGCCTGCCACCTGGGGATCGAACTCGGGTCTCTCGACTCGAAACTCCGACCACCCAACCACTCGGCTACCGTGACTTCTACACGTGAGTGTCGTAAAAGGCGACTAAGGCAAATTACTTGAAAATACAATTGGCTACTTGCCTATAGAACCAGAGAAGGTTCCCATAGAGAACACATCACCGAGTGTCATAATCCTTACATACCGCTTTCGCTTCTTTCAAATTTAATATTGTGAGAAAACCTGCTTCATTTGTAAAGTATACACGCATAGCAATAGCGTGGCGGATTATTCCCTACTCTAATAACTTTCCAAATTTTAGAGAAGGCCTATATTCAGCATTGGGCATTTACAGGTTGTTACGTAAATTTAAGTCCTATGAATATTCATTCTGAGTAGCGTTTCATATTCAACCACCAGACGGTAGAGTCTAAAAGGCGATGTTTCAGGGATGTTTGCCGACCTCCTAGTACGAGCCGCCGTAGTGTCGCCAACTCTAAGGTACTGGGTTTGATTCCCGATGAGTCAATATAGAAAACATTTTATTAAGCTACATACTTTTTCAGTGGTAACTTCCTTGTTTCTGATTCCAATACACAAGTACTTTAGCTACAAACTATGGGAACAGAGCAATGTATATGATGTTGTTCCTATCTATGTGTATATTTATTTGTCAGATACTTTAATTGCAAATAATTGCCAACAGGGAGACCCTGTCGGTATCTACTGACTAACAAATTCAAATGACATAAACAAGAAAAAATAACTAAAGTATAAAGCCCGTAGCTACAGCAGCTCTTTGCCCCAGTGTAACAACAACAACAAGCTTCTCTTGAATATGATTTAAGAGAGACTGTAATTGTAAATTACAGGACTACGTTATTATAAAAGTTGATGAATTTTGTCTGTTTTCATTACCATTTCGAAGACATACATGTTTATTCTTTATATTTTGTTTCTCTGTAGGAAGGCACAAAATGACTTTTCTCATTGTCGTCTCTTACGACACCCACGAGAAGAAAGTAGAAGAGAAGTACTTACTTGATAAGTATTTATCTTGTATAAGTATCTATCTCTGAAGGACAAGTTTGCTTCTGCACCGTCGTCTAAAAGGGCTGGCAATAGTCCTCGTCATGAAGACAGTGTTTCATTGAGCAAGAAGGTCTCTCATTCGCAGCAAAGCCCATCCAATTCTACTTGTCAGCAAGAAATAGCGCGAACTAATAATCCTGCTAGAACAAATCAGAAGCAGAGTGATGACATCAAAGAGCAAGACATTTCGCTTCCAAGCGATAGTCTCTTCACTCCTTTAATAATCAAGGTGAAGTAATTAGAACATAATATTGACATTCTTTGTGACATATGCACATTATTTTTATTCAGTTTTGTTGTAGACTTTCACACTTTTGAATACTTGGTCTTATAACTTTACTTATTTGTTTTAGGCCATTACTTTATTTTATTTGTAATATTTATCAAAATCTAATTATAACATCAATGTCAGTTTACTAAAGTAAACGACAGTAACAATGTCAAAATCACAATGTCAATGCCAGGTTATACGTGTATTACTCTATGGTCACAGATAATAACAGTGGCCGATTTTCTTTACTTCATTGAGACGACTATATACACTGCGTAGTACTTAATCTCGTTGTATTAAATTCGCTTTCTTTTATTTTGGATATTTTTCAACAGTGTTTCATTATTATGTTTAGTTAATTGATGCTTGTAGTTTTGTTTCGATATTGTTTTCGTTTTGTTTTCTTTTTTTTATTTTCTACATGTTCATAATTATGTAGTGTTTATTTTTTTTTCAGTTTGGTTTATTTTAATGTAAACAGTCAACTTGAGGGTTGGTGTATTATGATTGTTTGCTATCCTTCTATATCATTTTGCATGTTTGTAGTTTACTCTTAGTTTTACAGATATTCTTTTAAAGTATTTGTATTTTTATTTTCCATTAATATTCATATTTTTATTTTTATTATTATTTATATTTTTATTTTACATAATTAAATTAATATATATCTTATTCCATTATGACTGATGATGATTCCTTTTATTCCTATGACTCAGACTTGTCTTTTGTTTCTTGCGATGACCAGTTAAATGACAACGTTTCTTCTTTAAATGGTCTTTTAAATAATGTGTTCCTTCAGCCAGTAAACTGTTGAATATTTATCACATAAATACACAGAGTATACCAAGTCATTTTGCAGAACTCGAAACTTCATTTGCTAATACAAAGTTACACGCTATTTTAATTTCTGAGAGTTGATAGAAGCCGTGTTTACAGTCAACCATGTATCCAATACCTGGTTTCGTACTTATAAGAAATGATCGTACAAATAAAGGTGGTGGTGGAGTTGCTATTTATCTTCATAGCTCTTTACCATATAAAATATTATCAACGTCTCCATCTCCATACTCTGCCTCCGATGAACACTTATTTGTGGAACTTGATGTCAAGGGCACAAGAATAGCTCTCGGAGTACACTGCATAATCATGGGGGATTTCAACACTGATATTCTGAATAATTTTTCTCGTACACAAAAACTTCACTCGATCTTAGAGTCCGTCAATCTTGGAATTTTACCTTTAAGGGCTACCCATCATAATTTCGACACTGAAGACTCTCTTTTAGATCTCATTATTACTAGTTCTTCTGATCATGTGGTTGCACATGGTCAGCTTCCAGCCCCAGGATTCTCCCGACATGACCTTATTTATGCTTCGTATAAGCTTAGACCGCCTAAACGTGGTCCTTCATTTTTACACTTCCGTAACTTTACTAAGATAAACTTGGATAATTTGCACAGTGATGCGTCTCAAATTAATTTTGCCTCGCTGGCGGCTGCTTCCACGGTCGATGAAAAGGTACATGCCCTAAATAGCGCGATAATTAGTCTGTATGTATGATGCCCATGCTGGATGACTGACGATGTGCGGAGTGCAATGGACAGGCGAAACCGAACTTTCTTGCGATTCAAGAGGTTTCGTTTTGAAGAAAACTGGTTGTCTTTTAAAATGGCTAGGAACAGGTGTAACCAGATGGTACGAACTGCTAAACGCCGATACTTCCTAAACAATATAACTAACTCTTCACCAGCTGATGTGTGGAAATTTCTCAATTCGGTGGGCGTAGGTAAATCACCTATCATGGAGTATGGTCCTTCTCTTTCTCACGATGATTTGAATCAATACTTTACTGCTACTACTGCAATGGAGGGACCATTGCAGTAGTAGCAGTAAAGTATAGATACCATCCGGGCACAAACCATAGCATACATTGCTTCAATGCAGTCTCCACACATCCCTGTCTTTAATTTCTCTCCCGTGAAGCAGGATGAGGTACGTAAGGCAGTACTGGCAATAAAATCCAGGGCCTTGGGATGCGATGAGGTTAGAAGGGTTATGATAGCCAACATCCTTGAATTTATACTTCCTGCTATCACTCACATTGTTAATTTCTCCTTAGACTCTGGACAATATCCTCTCTTTGGAGAAAGGCTTTCGTGCGACCTCTCCCCAAAGTACCTAATCCTACACTTCCTCATCATTTCCGTCCTATTTCAATATTGCCATTTCTCTCTAAAATTTTGGAAGCCTGTGTACATAAGCAAATTTCCAAATTTGTATATGAACATAACCTACTGAGTAACTTTCAGTCTGGGTTTCGTCCTGGCCACAGCACGACAACTGCACTACTTAAAATCACTGATGAATTCGTGAGAGTATGGAGAAGAAGAAAGTTACAGTTATGGTGCTAGTGGACTTTTCGAATGCTTTTAACACAGTCGACCATGATATCCTCCTTGCAATTTCTTCTAACTTTAAATTCGCTTCCACGGTATTGGAGTGGTTCTCTTCTTATCTTCGCGGACGTCAGCAATCGGTCTATATGGGACAAAAGACCTCTCAATGGGCGAGACTAAGTTGTGGCGTTCCGCAAGGCGGTATACTTTCTCCCATTATCTTCTCAATTTTTATAAATTTTATCACTTCTAATATTAATTGTTCGTACCATCTGTATGCAGACGACCTGCAGATTTATGTACAGTCTGATATTGAAGAACTCCACGATGCAATTAATAAATTAAATAACTGTATGAAAGCAGTATCAGACTGGTCCTTACGCTTTGGAGTATCTGTGAATGCAACAAAATGCCAATCTTTGCTGGTTGGTAGTACTAAAATGCTAGCTAAAGTCGATGTTGGAAACCTACCCTTTATACGTTATAACGATGCAGTGATTCCATTTTCGGGCTCTGTTAAAAATCTTGGGCTACATATCGATAACACCTTGAACTGGGGAAACACATAACTGAAGTTAGCCGTAAAGTAACCGCCACGCTACGAGTGCTCTGTCGCCTCAAAAATCTTCTTCCATGGGAAACTAAGCTTATGCTTGTCCAGACGCTCATTTTGCCAATCATTGATTATGCAGATGTGTGCTACTGTGATTTGAACAAAGATCTTCTAAACAAGCTAGAGCGCCTTGTTAATAATTGTATAAGATATATTTTCAACCTTCGTAAGTATGACCATATTTCACAATACCGTTCTCGTCTTAAATGGCTTACTATTCAACAAAGGCGAAACTCTAGAATTCTGCTTGTTCTTTTCTCAATCATAAATGATACTACTTGCCATTCGTATCTTAAGGATAAATTTCAGTTTCAATGCTCAATTCATGATCGGTGCCTGCGGTCTTCATCTAATTACAAGATGAGTATCCCGCAACACTTTACCAATTTTGTTGGTCACTCCTTTACCATTCAGGCTACACTGCTCTGGAATTCTTTGCCCGAAGATATCAGAAAAGTTACCAATAAGTCGATATTTAAAAGACTTGTACGTGAACACCTTTAACTGTCAGTTAGAATTAGTGATTGGTCATTACAGTCATAATAATGTTTTTAAGTTTTATATATGTATATATGTATATTTATGTATATATGTGTGTATGTATGTATATGTATATATATGTATATATGTGTGTATGTATGTATATGTATATATATTATATTTATTATTTGTATTAGTATTTTATATTGCATCTTTATTTTCGTTAGGTCCTATATTGATTTTCTTTTTCTGTAACCCAGTTTAAAGCACCTTAACAATATTTTCCACGCCTCGGGTTGACTGGCAGAGAATGCCTAATGGCATTAAGTCCGCCTTTGTATAACTTTCTTTGTGAGGTTTGCAATAAAGTGTAAATAAATAAATAAATAAATAAATAAATAAATTTATCAGGCAATTTGAAAGTCTATCTATGAATGTAGTAGAACTATAAGTTTTATAGCACATTGCTTTATGATAATTTTAATTTTTTATTTTATATTGATACTTTATGTTTCTTTTTCTTAGACAACATCTGTTATAAAGGCAACTTTTGGTAATAGACCAACTTACTACTTTTCATTAAATGTTTTCACACCAACTGTGTACGGCAATAACTGTAAAGCGGCAATAGCCTAATGGTTTAGGGTGCGGACTGCGAAACATCACGTTGCAGGTTCGGACCTCGCCATTCGACTATTGACGTAAACCAACTCCAGACACAAGCATTGCAGCTTAATTGGAGTGGTTCACAGGAATACTAGTAATGTTATTCGGCATTGCTAGTATTCTTTATTTATATATATATATATATATATATATATATATATATATATATATATATATATATATATATATATATATATATATATATATATATATATATATATATATATATATATATATATATATATATATATATATATATATATATATAGTTACACAAGAAAGTTTACAGTTGAATAAAACGGTAACATTGTGCTCCTAAGTGTAATTACGTTTAAAAATTAATAAAGTCACTTAATACAGTTAACTTTCAATAAAATTAGCAGTTTACTTACAGTTCTTTCATTAAATATAATACAAAGTTTGATGTTATAATTTGAAAGTTATATTTGTGCCATCCCACTGGCTAACCTATAAACTATAAACTTATATCACAATATCACTTCTCTCCTTCTGCACTTCACCACTATACATAAACAATGTCTACCTATGACATTGTCATGGATAACCAGGTAGCTATTGAAGCCAATTTATTGAAGAAGCTATCCGATTTTGAAATGCTGCTTAAACCACAATTACCTCAATCCACTGCATCCATTTCTCACCTCCAAGAAGAGTTCCAGGTATTTAAAGCACAAGTGTGGAGTATTATGACCTTGCTTCGACAACAAATATCGGAGTGCTCAAAGTCTCTGGAAATAATGGAGATGAGGCATCGTAGAAAATATCTATTGCTTCATGGTGTTGAAGAAAATCTTGTGGATAATCTCTCTGATTATTTAGTTAAACTTTTTAAGGAAAAACTTGCGCTGGAGAGTTTTAGTATAAATGAGCTCAAAGTTTGTCATCGCTTAGGCAAACATACTGAAGGCAAGTGTCGACCTGTGTTAGTTCGCTTTAGGGATCCTCTAATGCGTTCATTAATATGGAGAAATAAAGTTGGTTTAAAAGGCACTTCAGTATCTATGTCAGAGTTTCTGACTCGCAAAAGACAAGCTCTCTTTATGCTGGCTCGCAAACGTGTTGGTATCAGAAACTGCTGGACATCGGATGGAAACATCATTGTAAAGGCTCAGGATGGAACGCGTCATCGCATTACTCATGAAGAAGATCTTTCAAAATTCCTGATGTCTTGAATTAACAGTCGATGACTGCATTAAGTAACCTAGCAAGTCAGTCATCATCACCTGTTACAGCGGCTTCCTCTGGGCATAACCTAAAAACAAAGAGAACAGTCCGTAATAAGAAGTGATAAGTACTAGAATTTTTAAAAATTTGTTATTTTGAATTAACAAATGAATTGATTCTGCTATATTTACTTTGGATAATTACCTTTTAATTTACTGTCGTTTGTTACAATGATGTTTAATTATTATTTTTTTTACTGTTGCTTGTTTTCATTTCATTTTCATTACTTATGTTTACTGCTCTTGAGGTTTGTTTACTTTGCTTACTTAAAATCACTAAATTAGGGCTTTATTCAATGACAATAATAGTAAATTAAAAGTTCACAAGATATGTCAGTGTCAGTCAAATGACAGTCACGTGACTTGTAGTGCACTGGATACTTTGCTTTGGCCATATTATGATTTATTCTTACGATACTTTTTTTTGTTTTTCCTAATTTTTTTTCTAAGTTCATTATCCAATGATTTTTACAAAGTGTCCCTGTTTTGTTTATTACATTTTTCTTTATTATTGTTTCTTTATTATTCTTTATTATTGTGTTTTTGCTTTTAGTTGTTATACGGTGGATTCCTTTGTTTTGATATATAATCCAATGTTTATTATACTGTGTTAATAAGTTAAACAAATATTGTTACGTCTTTAGCTGGTTAACCGGCGGGATTGGTAGTATGCATCCGTGTATTTTTTTTTTGTCTTTATTATAGCAATTTTATTATATATTTAATGATTATTAATATATTAATTTTTTATATTTATTATTATAGATATTGTATCATATTAAGATGTCTGAAGATGATTCATTTCATTCTGCTCTCGATTCCTCTATTAGCTTATCAGATTCGTCCAGTGAACCTGAAACACTGGGTGATCTACTAAACAAAACTTTTGAAAATCTTATGTATTCATTTAATATTTGCCACTTGAATGCACAGAGCATACCTTGTCACTATTCTGATTTTATAGATACCTTCTCTTCAGCTTCAAATGTGCAGGCAATCCTGGTATCTGAAAGTTGGCTTAAGCCTCCACTTTCGACTTTATCATACAGTCTGCCGGGCTTTGTCTTAATCAGAAATGACAGAATAGGTAAGGGAGGAGGTGGTGTTGCAATCTATTTACGTTCGGATATACACTATTGTGTTATTGCATCCTCACCTTCTCAATACTCTGCCTCAGCTGAATATCTGTTTCTAGAAATACATTTAGGGCGTTCCAAGCTCGCTCTTGGTGTTGTTTATTGTCCTCCATGCATAGACTATTTTCCCAGCTTAGAATCAGTCTTAGAATCAGTATGCGCAGACTATTCACATCATATCATAGTGGGCGACTTTAATACTGACCTTCTAAAAATGCTTCACAAGCCGCTAAGCTTACAAACATCTTTTCTTCAGTTAACTTATCCATTCTTCCTGCGATCCTACTCACCATAATCCTAATTTTCCTGATAACTGGCTAGACCTCATTGTTACCTCCTCTCCTCTTTTAACGATTAAATATGGTCAGTTGTCTGCTTCCGGTTTTTCGCACCATGATCTGATTTACCTTGCGTACAAGTTAAAACCTCCAAAACCTGAGCCTGAAACTGTTTTGGCTAGAAATTTTGCCAGAATTGATCCTACGGAGTTGGCGAGAGATGCTTCAGCTATCGATTTCTCCTTGGTGTATGGCGCATCATCGGTTGACGACAAAGTCAATATTTTCTCTAATTTAGCTCTAAAACTGTTTGATGCTCATGCACCGGTGAGATCTATGAGGGTGAGGCGGCCGCCAGCCCCTTGGATTACAAGAGGAGTGCGCATGGCAATGACACGCCGTGATAGAGCGTTTAGACGATTCAAGCGTGACAGGTGTAACGAAAATTGGGTACTCTATAAAGTTGCTCGGAACCGTTGCAACCAAATGGTAAGAGCAGCGAAGCGGCGATACTTCTATGATAATATTTCCAACTCCTCTTCGGCCGATATTTGGAAATTTCTAAAATCTCTTGGTCTAGGTAAGCAATCTCCTTTGAAAAATAACATTTCCTTCCCTCCTAATGTCCTTAACTCACATTTTTCAGTAGGTTCTATACTCTCTCCAAACATAAAGTCTCAATCGATTTCAGAAATTAACTCCTTGGCCAACTCTGTACAGGAAACTTTTTCATTCTCGCTTCTCTCTGATAACGATGTTCGTAAAACATTTGATTCAGTGGGCTGTGATAATTTGAGTCGTGCAATGATTTATTTAGTTTTCGAACAACTCCTGTCAGTCATGACTTACATTATTAATTTCTCTATGTTGTCAGGGGTATTCCCTTCTTCGTGGCGTAAAGCATTTGTTATCCCTCTTCCTAAAATTGTAAACCCCTCTCAACTCAACAGTTATAGACCTATTTCTATTCTACCATTTCTATCTAAACTTTTGGAATCTATCGTGCACATTCAAGTGTCTACTTTTATTTATAAAAATAATATTCTCAGTGAATTTCAATCGGGTTTTCGCCCTGGTCACAGTACAACCACTGCACTTCTCAAAGTTACAGAGGACATTCGAGAGGCTATGGAGAATAGAAAAGTCACTGTGCTTGTCCTTATTGACTTCTCTAATGCGTTCAACATGGTTGACCACGGCATTCTCCTTGCCATGCTCCATAAGCTCAATTTCTCTCCCTTGGTTCGTGAATGGTTTTCTTCCTACCTCTGTGACCGTCAACAGGCTGTTAAATTAGGAAATGATGTATCTGACTGGCATCTGCTCCTGTCTGGCGTACCCTAGGGTGGAATCTTGTCACCATTACTATTCTCCATCTTTATTAATTTTCTCTCTTCTCACCTTAGTTGCTCTTACCATTTATATGCTGATGATCTGCAAATCTACACTCACGCAGACGCCCATAATATAAACGAAGCAGTTGAGAAAATCAATACAGATTTATTAAATTTATGTAGGTGGTCTGGTAGGTTTGGCATACAAGTCAATCCTAATAAATGTCAAGCAATAATATTGGGGAGTATTCGACAACTTTCAAAGATCAATAGTACTTGTATCTCACCTGTCACGATTGATGGGTCTACTATACCATACACACCACACGTAAAAAACCTAGGTATTTACTTTGACTCAAACTTAAATTGGTCTACCCATATACAAAAATAAGCGGTTCAATCATCTCAAAACTGAGTGTTTTGAATCGACTCAGAAACTTTCTCCCGGTCAAGGTAAAGGTAACTCTGGTGCAATCTCTTATTCTGCCCATTATAGATTATGCTGATGTGTGTTATACTGATCTTAACGAGAATCAATTAGATAAGCTGGACCGCCTAGTTAACAACTGTATCCGTTTTATCTTTTGTCTTCGTAAATTTGATCATGTTTCTTCATTCCGTTGTCAGCTTAAATGGCTTCCTATTCGAGAACGAAGACATACAAGGATACTACTAACAGTTTTCTCAATTTTATTCGATAATCTTTATCCAGATTATCTGAAACATAAGTTACAATTCCTGAGTGATATGCATAACCGACACCTTCGTTCTTCACAGAATTTGACTCTCTCTATTCCCCTTCACCGTTCCGGTTTCATTTCTTCGTCGTTTGCTATACAAGCTGCGCGTCTATGGAATGCCCTGCCAGAAAAGTTAAGACAGCCCTGTAATAAAACCACATTTAAAAAGAACATTAAGGCTCATTTTCTGCAAAATTTTAAAATTCCTGATTTGTCGTCATCATTAACATCTTAATTATAATCTTTTGTTTTGTAGTTATATGTTTTTATTTTGTATATTTGTATTTGTTTGTGTATGTATATGTTGTATATATACATGTCTGTGTGTATGTACGTATAAATATTTTTGGATGTTTGTGTATGTATATATGTATTTATGTGAATGTAGGTATTGCGCTTTTATATATAGATATTAACATAGCGTTATATTTTTACACAATATATTTTTTTATTGTACGTAACCGCCTTTATCGTTTTCTCACTCCCTAAGGTTGACAGGTAGAGAATGCTCTTAGCATTATGTCCGCCTTTTGATCTTACATTATGGTAATGTTCAATAAAGAATAAATAAATAAATAAATATATATATATATAATAATAAATAAATATAAATAAATATCTTCACGCAATTCCCAATACAGGGGTAGACAGAGGTCAAGTCTAGACAATTAAGTCCCTTTTGACCCACCTTCCACCGAAGATATTTTTCGGGACAACGTGACAGGTGGTGAGCCCGTCGCCGCCTTTTTATGTCCAAGCCAACGATGTAATTCGTACATAAGTTTTTGAAAAACTCATTGGTACTGCCACCTGGGGATCGAATTCGGGTCTCTTGACTTGAAATTCCGACCACCCAGCAACTCGGCTATCGTGACTTATATATATATATATATATATATATATATATATATATATATATATATATATATATATATATATATATATATATATATATATATATATATATATATATATATATATATATATATATATATATATATATATATATATATATATATATATATATATATATATATATATATATATATATATGTGTGTGTGTGTGCTGAACCAGACGAGTCATAAGCAGATACGTAGTCAACCATCTAAGAAAGGTGTTCTGCAGTGAACTGACGACCTCTTAGATGAGTGGCGTACACACAGGTCTGTATGGTGTCGCCAGCTCAGTCAAGTTCGATTCCCGGTCAAGATCAATTTAGAAAATAATTCTACTACATTGTCTGGGGTAGAGTGTGTGTGGTACGTTCGTTGTTTTTAATTCCATAAAACAAGTGCTTAGGCAACTTACTTTGAGATCAGAGCAATGTACAAACGTGATGTTAAATCTATCTATGTACGTATTATAACTTTTACAGGCCGTTATGTAAACAAGTGTGTCAAGATAATTTCATAGAATACACTGTTTACAGAGTGGTCATCCAAAATTGTCATTGTGGATTCTTTCTTTCTATCATCTTTGTAGAAAGTGGAACCAACTTAATTGGAAATGGAACAGTTTTCATTCGTCATCCATTGAAATTATCGTCGTTACACGTAAATTATAATATATATTCGAATAAATAATATAGAGTCACGATAGGTGAGCAGAGCTTGTCCTCGTCGTTATGTCTAAGTCAACGATATAAATCCTACTTATAATTTTGAGAAACTCATTTGATGCGAGCCTGCCACGTGGGAATGATATTCGGGTATCTTAACTGGAATTCCGGCGCGGCTATAGTGACTACAAAACAATAAATAAAATAAATAAATATAAATATTCACGCAATTCCCAATACAGGGGTAGACAGAGGTCTAGTCTAGACAATTAAGTCCCTTTTACCCACTTTCCACCGACGATATTTTCGGGACAACGTGATAAGTGGTGAGCCCGTCGCCGTCTTATGTCCAAGCCAACGATGTAATTCGTACATAAGTTTCTGAACCCATTGGTACGAGCCTGCCACCAGGGGATCGAATTCGGGTCTCTTGACTTGAAATTCCGACCAGCCAACCATTCGGCTATCGTGCCTACAAAACAATGGTGATTTAATACTTACATATTTACTACATAAATAAATAATAGTGTATAGATAAATAAGTATTTAATCCCATTTCAATATAAAATAATTCACAAGCTTCCCTAAATACACTTTGTATTAACTGACATGAATCTGTGTTACAGTAATTGATTTCAACTCGAGGACAGTACGGACAGTGCAGAGTTAGATCGTTATGTTCCACAAATGCAATTACTAGGGATAAGCTTAGTAACTAGCCAGCGGCACGTTTCCAATGATGCCTGAGAAAGGTCTTAAATAATTCCACAGTGAGGAGAAAATTTATATGCAGGAAGATTAAAAATAAAAAAAAACAAATATGATCATATTCAACTTTCTTACCGGATAGTACCGGAGTAGGCAGATGTCTAGATAATTAAGTCTTTTCGACCCGCCTTTCGCGGAAGTTTGTTTGGGACCACGGGAAAGATTGTGAACTCATCGCCATCTCAATGTCCATGCTACCGGTATAATATACTTACAGACGTATATGTACGTGTAAACATTCATGACTAAGGTACAAATATTGGTATTCATCACACAATGTAAACTTGATAAGTGAAATGTGGGACGAAAGGACTAAATTGATGGGAAATCCGTGGTGGTTAAGGTGCTACGGAGGAACATACGTAAATACAATTCTATCTACTCATAGACTGCCTAAATCACTTTGATTTTCTCGTGGTCGAATAAAAACACTAAATAACGGCTTAGGAAAGAGAGAGGAATATTCATACTTCACTTACAGGAGAAAACCCCATAAGCAAACCTTGAAACAAAAAGTTACCTTTACCGCTCTCTTTCTTCCCGTGTGTGTCGTAAGAGGCGACCAAGGGAAAAGCCTCGAAAGTACCGCAGTTACCGGCCGATGGAGGGGTAACCGTTTCGAAAAATACTAGTCTTAAATTCAGTGTACCGGTGACTGTCAGTAGTGTCTAAGGTGGCTAGAACGACGATCGCCGATCCGCTTGCTAAGCATGCCGAACGGAACGGAACGGACAAATTCTCCCGAACGGAAGAGCCCTATGTCCTGCAGTGGACTTTAACAAGTCGGTATATTAATGATGCTGAAGCAGCTCTATGACGCACAATAGAAACTATACAACTAGGTACCAGGTACTGTAATCACCAATTTCCTTGTTTGGTGATCCCAGTCTATAGTGAATCTTCCTTATAGGAGAGGCTCGTATCCTGCAGTGTACTTTTCAGGTCGTAATTCTAAGAATGTGTAAGAGTCACAATTATAAGAAGTACGCTCAGGTAAGTCGATAACATAACATTTTTATCAAGTCGCTACTGAAGTTACATATTTTGACATCGTTCCTGATATCGCCCCGGGACATGAATATTTCAATTCAAGAAACTTATTGATTAACATCGATATTGTATCGAAATTGGAATTGAGTCCGTACAACGAAATATAGTACGATTCTGAAAGTGTATGGATACAATTCGTGTACCTTATGCGATTGACATTTTTTTCGAAGAACCTTATTCGTTTTAAAATTGCTTTTGATAAGTGAACGAATAATTGACGACTTCCGTGGACGAGCTGTGTACACACAGGTTTTCATGGTAGCTCTGAGGTTCCGGGTTGGATACTCGGACGTGTAAAATATCACATTTCTTCCTTGTCTCAGGTCCATGTGTACGTGATACCTTCGTAGTTTCAGATTCCATGGCACAAGTGCACTTCTTTACTTTTGAATCGGGGAAATATATGTGACGTTGTCCCCATCTTTGTATTTATTTATTAAGTAAATTTATTCATATATCAAAGTCTATATTCAGGATATAGGCTCGTATCAATGTGTTTTTAAAAAAAATTTTGTACGATTTATTTCAATGACCTGGGCATGAAGACAGCGACAGGCTCACCACTTGTCACGATTCTCCAAAATATTTTCGGTGAAAGGTTCGTGGACTTACCATCACTAAAACTCGTTCGGGACAACGGGACAGGTGAAGAGCCTTTCGCCATTTAAATGTCCAAGATAACGGTACAATATACTTGCATACATATTTACACAGACAAATATTCATATATACATTTATACATCTGTGACTCAACTACAAACCTTCATATTCATCACACATGTATGCACCTAGCGGAATGCGAACTCGCAACATTGCTTCTAAGGCACTGTCACTACTAACTCAGCTATCGGGTCATCAATTTATATTAATATTTTTATCATACCGCGAAGGAAAAGGCGCCGAAATGAATTTCCATGCATTCCATAACTTACCGTTACTTCATATTAACCGTGCAGGGCTATCAGAGTCCCATCTTGCCAAAACCTTTGTCCGGAATAACTTCAGCGTACCGCGTACTGTGCACCTTTCATAAACCGAGGTATTTGTAATTTATTAAACATTATTTTATAATTATTATGCATACGGATCATTAAAGACCAAGTTTTCAAGTAGACTCGACTGCCGAGTGGTTGAGTGGTCGGAATTTCGAGCCAAGAGACCCTTATTCAATCCCCAGGTTATAGGCTCGTACCATTTAGGATTTTTGTACGCTTATTTACGATTTATATGTCTTGCATATTAAGACAGCGACAGGCTCACTCCCTATCAATTTATCTCAAAATATATTTTTTGTGAAAGGTGATCCTAAAGGACTTAATTCTCAATCTATATCTATCTGGATATCTGTCTACCCTGGTATTCGGAATGGCGTGAAGATAATTTTGAATATAGTTTACATGACAGAATCACTGTAGATGTGACGGAACAACTATATTTTGTAAATCCTTTCCCAAACAACACTGTGGTATTTCTTTGCATACTTCAAAAAAAAAAATACTTTGCTTTAAAATTCTTTAAAAGTCTTTTTATACTTCCTTTCTTGTCGACGTCGCTTTAGGCTATGTGTTCGACACAATGGTACTGTTCAGCGATTGTTTCCATTCAACTTTGACTCGGTTTCTGTGCAATGGCCAACAAAAAACAAAAAATATGTAAATAAAAAAGTTGTAGAGAGTGTTTCTTGACGGGTATTTTAGTTGGGTGAATGTTAGCTTTTGTCATTGTGTTTTGCAATTGTGAAATATAAATAATAATAAAAACATGTCGATCCGGTAGCCAAGCCGGTAGTAGTGGGTTCGAATCCCGCTAAGGACACTTGCTTGTATGCTTATGATCGAAAAATGGATTTTTATAAGTATGTTCACGTCAATCCTAATACTGGAGTATGCAGAAATCTCGACAATTAAGTCCTTTCGACCCAGCTTCCTTCGAGGATATTTTTTGAAACATAGTGGCAGATTATGAGCTGGAACTTGTTTTGAAACC
Source organism: Sericinus montela (assembly GCA_029286605.1). NCBI lineage: Eukaryota > Metazoa > Arthropoda > Insecta > Lepidoptera > Papilionidae > Sericinus > Sericinus montela. Next base: position 29,410 of record JAGSMR010000162.1, on the reverse strand, counting down.
ATCGGTACTAGCCTACCTGGGCAATTTGGGTATCTCAACTCGAATTCCAATCACCCAATCACTCGCCTGCGTTTTTTCTGTGATACATTTTTATGATACTTAATTTACGTTAATGATGTCCTCTATCCTAGTTGGTTGGTTATTTTAAAAATTTCTTTACGCATGTTTGGGCAGAACCCCAAGGCAGGGCCCCAATTGGGTTGGACAAAGGTTTAAAAAATTAAATACTTTCGACCCACCTTTCACTGAATACATATTTAGGGTCAATGTGACCGGTGGCAAGCCTGTCTCAGTTAAAATTTTAAACATTTTTTCTCTTTAATTAAATCAAGTGTTTAAAGTTTTTGATTTTGCAATAACATACATATACCATCAAGTTTTTTCATTATATCTAGAGCATGCAATGTATATTTCGCCTTTTAAAAAATCATTTTTACTGATTTCTTGTATTAACGAGTGTGCTACAAATATTAAATAAAATGATTTTCGGATTTTATTGCGTTTTTAATTATTTTTAATTAGTTTTAACCATTTAAACCATTTTTCTTACCTGAAGTTTCGGGTGCTTAATGATGATGAATCTAATTAAAAACGCGATAAAATCCGAAAATCTACCTATTAAAGATAATTTTTTACTTATAATAATTCGTGTAATTTCTTTTTAAACACATTAAGATTTATGAATTGTAGGTCAGTATGTGGGGGTATTTTTAATGACGCTGTTTAATTACGTGTTTGATAACTATAATAGTTTTATGAACTATTCGGAAAATCGTCAATAAAGTTTTAAATTAACGAAATTTTACATCAAAAACTAAAAAAAAAGAAAGCGTTGGTATCGAGGAGTAAGGCGATATGATTATTATAGTTTTTAGTAAATGAGTATTGTAATTACTTCGAAATGTTGCTGTATTTATTCGTATGTATGTAAAACTTACTTATTTCATACTGAACACACGCACATGTTCCACATGTACACACATTAGAAGGTTGCTTGTAGCGGAGATTCAGGAAAAACATCGATATCCTACATCGCGCTATCGAAGTTATCACGATTGCACACGTATATAAGAATACAGATCGGTTACAATCACCCAGCCGGGTATCTTATCCATAACACATGCATTTTACAAAATAGGAGTAGCCAGATATATAAACAATTTAGTCCTTTAGACATATTTTGAAGCTTATTTTAGAACAACGTGATGACACATGAGCAGGTCGCCGTGTTTATGTCCAAGCTATCGATCTAAATCGTATGTAGGTTTCAATAAACCCTTAGGTACGAACCTGCCACCTAGAGAACGACCTCATATATATCGTTGCCTTAGAAAGAAAGCGACGGGCTTACCACCTGTCACGTTGTTCCGAAAAAATGTCTTGAAAAAAAATGTGGAAAGTGGGTCGCCGTCGCCGTCTCAATGCCCAAGTCAACGATATAATTTTTTGATAAAACCCATTGGTACGAGTCTGCCACATGGAGATCGAACTCGGGTCTCTAAACTCAAAATTCCGACCACCCAATCGGACTCTTTTTTTTAGTAATCGAGTTTACGTTATTACGTTATTACACGAAATAAATAACTTCTCTAATAAATAAATTTCTCTTTAATTTATTAATAAGAAGTCCAATATGATTTGCTTTAAAAATTTAATAAAATTGTACTAACACAAAGATTCTAAACTTAATTTAACGTTGTTCAAAACATTTAAAATAAGATATTATCCGACAATTATCATGAGTATTTACAATCGCTAAAGAGGTATCGCTAGTAGGTAGCTTGCTTTTCACTCAAATTGCACTAAAATTAAATATTGTATTAGAATTTTGCACATGTGATAGTCACGATAGCGGAGTAGTTGGGTGACAGGAATTCGAGTTGAGAAGCCCAAGGTCGATACCCAGGTGGTAGGTTGGTTTGAGAATAAAAACAGGCGATAAGCTCGCCACCAGTCACGTCTCAAAATAAGCTCCGTTGAAATGTGGGTCGGAGAAATAAAATGTCGAGACCGGGGAATAAAATGTTGGAGATTTATATACAGGGATAGCTAAACTATCCCTGTATATAAATCTCCAACACCAACCACTACCAAAAGATGTTCCTCTTCGCGGCATGCAAACCACCAGCCGCGAAGATGGATGCAAAGGAGCTACTGGCTCTCCTGGATACCTCAACCCCAACACTCATCGCGCGGTGACCTGAACAGCAGCCACACGGGTTGGAACTCGTCGCGCATATGCCCCAATGGAAGAATACTGTTTAACGAAGCGGAGCGAAGGGGTTGCCACGTCGCGGGACCCGAAACACCTACCCACTACCCGTACCAAGGAGCACTCAGCGCGGACGTCATCGACGTGGCAACCTATAACTATCTCGCCCGCCCGCCCACACTGGAGGCATTGCTCGATGACCTAGGATCAGACCATTTGCCAGTCCTCACCCTCCTGGCGGACTTTGAATAGGACCACCTAGTTACCCAGCGGAGAAGAGTAAACTAGGAGCTCTTCTCTGCACAGGTGGAAGCACATGCGACCTCGTTTCCGGTAAGCACGGCGGAGGAAGTGGAGTACCTCTGCCGTGAGATAGGAAGGGTCCTTCACACGGCCCTAGAGGAGGCCACTACCACCTCAGAAGTTAGGGGGTTCCGACGACCTCTCCCCCAGAGAGTCCTCAGGCTCTTGGAGGAAAAAAGAAAACTGCGGAAGACCTGGCAGCGTACCCGATGCCCAATCCTGAAGACTTCTCTTAACGCGACGATGGAGAGACTACATATTCGTCACTACATATTATTAAATAGAAGAGGCTTAGAGATGTTTATCCCGACATCTGTCGGTAGCTATTGCCATTTACAAGGCTTAGCCCGCAATCTATTGGCCTAACATGGTCTATCACGGCCAATGCCTTATTTCACTTCACCGGTGCTCCTTACCTTTCAAAACGGAACACTTCAAGTAGATCATCGAAATACCTATGTAGAGTCGTACTTTAAAGTTAACGGTCCTCTCCTATAAATAATAATATATTTATTTAAATATCTTCATGCAATTCCCAATACAGGGGTAGACAGAGGTCTAGAGGTGAGTGAAGAATATGTAGTCTTAACAAGAGATCCGGAACCACGCCACCGAGGGCTGGTGCAATCACATTGACAGCCTAAATGGAGAGTGGAACTCGATACATAAGCTTTGCCGCCAGCTCTCGGGGGTGAAAGCACCAAGAAGACCCCTTAAGCACAGTGACGGCTCAGTGAGATACAGCCCTCAAGAGAGAGCGGAAATTTTTGCTGACTTTCTCGAAGGCCAATTTCGGCCCTACCCGGCTGCGAACCATGCGCATGTCGCAGCAGTGGAGACACATCTTCGAGACTACTTCCGAAAATAAGAAACAGAAGACCCAGATGCCGCAGTGTACTTCTCCCCGGGTCAGGTGTGGCGCGCTATGCGCCAGACTAATTTGAAGAAAGCCCCGGGGATAGACGGCATTACCAACGAAGCCCTACGAAGGTTACCGCCTAGGGCAGTCGCAGCCTACACTAGGCTGTTTAACGGGATCCTTCGCTCGGGGCATTTTCCCCAGGATTGGAAACTGGGGAAAATTCTGATGCTCCCCAAACCGGGGAAGAGTATACTGACGCCAGAAAGCTACAGGCCCATTACACTCCTGCCATGCGTCTCGAAGGTGTTTGAAAAACTCCTGTTGCAACACATAGCACCTCATCTTAACACCAGGGATGAACAGTTCGGGTTCAGGGCCGAACATTCTACCACCCTACAGTTGTCGAGGGTACTGCACTACGTTGCGCAAGCAATAAACAAGACGGAGAAGGTTGTTGCAGTATTTCTCGACATGGAGAAAGCCTTCGATAAGGTCTAGCATGAGGGCCTTATATATAAGCTGTCACTGCTGCCAATACCTCGCCGCGTCGTTAAGGTAGTGGCCTCCTACTTGAAGAACCGCCGCATTCGGGTGGCCGTCGAGAACTCCCTTTCCGAAGAGAGAGAGGTACGGGCGGGAGTGCCGCAGGGGAGTTGCCTCTCCCCAGCCTGCTATTCCGCGTTCACCGATGATATCCCGAAGAAGGAGAGTGCGTTGTTGGCTTTATACGCCGACGACGCAGCCTTCTTCGACAAGTCACTTAGAGCGGATTACGCCACACAGAAACTACAACAGACGCTAGACCTACTACCATCTTGGCTAGCGGACTGGAGACTCTCAGTGAACGTCAGGAAGACGCAGGCTATCACCTTCGGAACGGCGAAGAGACTGCCACCCAAACTGAAGCTCATGGAAGAGGAGGTGGAATGGTCGGGGGTGATCAAGTATCTGGATCCAAATCGACCGAGCCCTCACAATGGGAAACCATGTGAAATCGGTCGTCGCAAGCGCCCGGGTTGCAAGATCGCTGCTATACCCAGTTTTCAGGTCCCACCTATCTTTACAGATAAAACTTGGGGTCTTCAAGCTTTATATTAGACCCCGCCTCACGTACGCCGCCCCTGCCTGGTACGCGCTGTTGAGTCAGACGAACAGGCGGGCGCTAACGACTGAGGAAGATCTATTTCTGCGAACCATCACCGGTGCCCCGCGATACGTGAGGAACCGGACGATCAGGAGGGACCTGAAAATGGAAGACCTAGAGTTCGTGGGGAGGTTCGCAACCGGAGTGTTCGAGCGTGCCGACTCTTCAACACTTCCACACATTAAGAATTAAGAACGTCGCACCGCTGCACGCTCGACCGCCGGACGGAAGGCCACTCCCCCGCGAGCTAGCTCGCGCCACCGGGCCTGCAGATTGACCCCCAGAAAAACCTTAAGAAGACCACAACGCTATCTCTGCCGCCTCGATGGCCCAGGATGTCCTTCATAAGACACCCGGGCAGTTGACCGGAAGGCGGAGAAGCAGACAATAGAAGTTCCATACCCCGACCATTCAATATGGTCAAACCATAGCCTTCAAGGCGCCCCCAGGACCTGCCTATATTTATAGGCAGCGGCGCACCCACTGAAAGGGGCCAAGCCCCGAAACAGTTACCCAGAAACCCAGAAAGGGTTTCTGAGAGGATTCCGAGCTTTATCCCTGTATTGTAGAAGATGCAGGTGTGAGAGTGCAAAATACCCACACATGATATCTTTGTAGTGTTTGGAAAATGTTAATCTACCTTAATTGTCTCTGGCTTCGACTCGGAAGTGTCACGTAGCCACGCCGGCGCCGCGCCGCCTCCGGATTGTAACCGTATTGTCTTCGCTTAAAGAGTATACAGTGCGATTGTTCTTACTACAAAGCTGATTCGGGTCAAACCGTTGAACTCTATCACACGAGTAATGTGAGATAACTAAAGAATATTGTATAAGGGCTAGTGTAATCTTAATAGCAACGGCAAAATGTAATTATTATAAGTACTCACGAATAGTCACGATATCGTCTCATTTTTGATTCCATAACACAAGTGATTTAGTTGTTTACTTTAGAATCAGAGCGATGTATTAAACTTATTAATTTGTGTATCTTAAATAAAGTAAAGTAAAAGTCCCGATAGATTCGATCCTCAGGCGGCAGGCTCGTACCAATTTATTTATTCAACTTTATTGAACCATATATAATATATAGGATCAAAAGGCGGACATAATACTAAAAGCATTCTCTGCCTGTCAACCTTAAGGAGTGGAAAAACATCGAAGTTGTTCACTATGAAATAAAGTAGTAAAGCTTAAATATTGAATGTAATTAATACAGTAATTAATAACTAAAGTATTTTTTTCAAAAACTTATGCTTAATTTACGCTTTGACTTGGACATAGAGTCGGCGACAGGCTCACAATCTATCCAGTTGTCACAAAAAATGTTTTCGGTGGAAGGTGGATCGAAAGGAATATATTAAATAAAGATATTTAACGATTTAATTTAAATAGTCACGATAGCCGTGGTTGGGTGGTCGGAATTTCGAGTCAAAAGACCCGAGTTCGATCCCCAGGTGGCAGGCTCGTACCAATGGGTTTTTCAAAACTTATGTACAAATTATATCGTTGGCTTGGATATAAAGACGGCGACGGGTTCACCACCTGTCACGTTGTCCCGAAAATATTGGTGGTAGTTGAGTCAAAAGGACTTAATTGTCTAGTCTAGACTATACCTCTTTCTAGCCCTTTATTGAGAAGTGCGTGAAGATATTTACTTATTTATTATTAATTTCTAAAGATATTTAACAATGAATCAACTTGCGATGTGTTAACAAACATACTGTACTTTCCGATTTATATATCAAAACATGGATTAACACGCGTTGAATATAACACAATGGAGGCTGATTTCGCGATGCTCCCTGTTCTCGAATCCCATTTGCTTGCGACATGACAGCTGTCAGCGATTTGTTAAGGAGACAAATGTCTTTTGAGTTCGCGACGAAATCCACTTTCCGTGTCCTAACTCACTCAACAGATTATTTTAAATCATAAATGTGACATAGAGACCGCATCACTAGATAGACTTCGACTACTTTGATCCCAAATTAAGAAGCTAAATTACGCATGTGATTGAAACAATGAAGGTACTGTAAACAGCCTAGGAGCTCGGATTTCATCTTATAAATATTTAACCTTGATAAAATTTTCAAATAATATACAAATGCAAACGATATACTAATTGATCTTAAATGTTAAAGGTCGAAACAGAGAACAAAATTCTCAGAATGGTTTCACCGATCAGGTTTAACAGCGTCTCATCTTACTCAATTAAAAGCTTTCGTGTAGTTTGATTTGAGGTTATATTCAATACAAATAAAATTAAAATAAATGATGCTCGCCTGATAAGCGAAGCGTTGAGGTGGGTATTACTGTCAGTTTACGTACACCGAGTGATTCTCAAACATAAAATGTCACTTTTTATTCTTTATTGCTTTTATAAGTGAATATAAATGGACAAATGTTGAGAAAAAACACCATTTTTAACACTCATGATATTTTTAAATCTCTTTTTGTTATTTAAACTAATTAAAAATTGTTAAAAAAGTTATGTCTTGGTCGTCCGTGTGGTCACGATAACGAGCGAAATACTTCACTTATCGAGTTGGATTTTTTATCGGCTCAAGTATTTTGAGGAACAGAAGCCGAAGAAGAACTTTTCCCGGTATAATTCGATGTAGTTTAATAATTATTTAATAAATTAAATATCGCCTGTTTTTTAGTACTGTGGTATATCTACGAGTATATACTGTATGTATGTATATATATATATATATATATATATATATATATATATATATATATATATATATATATATATATATATATATATATATATATATATATATATATATATATATATATATATATATATATATATATATATATATATATATATATATATATATATATATATATATATATATATATATATATATATATATATATATATATATATATATAGATAGGGATAACATCATATACTTGATATGATGCCAAAGTAAGGAGCTTAGTCCTTCACTGCGAACAAACGTAGAAAAAGTGGTTTTCTATTTGACTCGGCCGGGAATCGAACCCGGGACCTCTGAGCTGGCGACACCTTGAAACCGGTGTACACCACTCGTCCACGGAGGTCGTCTTGGTCGTCTTTTATTATTTACTAAGATCAGAAAAGTTGATACGTCAGCGTACTGCAATGGCTAATGGAGTCAGATTTACAAATGCGTCGCTCCTGCCGTAGATTTTTCACCGCTCCCTCAAGAGACTTGTATTTATAGCTGACATCTTTGATCTAGTGGCGCTGAGTAAATTACACAGTTATATTCATGTTTTACGTAACATGTTTGTTGATTATTCGGGTAAATATGTAACAAATTTTTACCTAGACGTATTTTTTTTAAGAATATTGGGTTAGTCAGAAGTCCAGATAATTTAGTACTCAATTTTTACATGAACTCACATTTCACAGGAGCTTATTAAGAACAACGTAATAGGTGGTGTGCCCGTCACCATAAGCAAGCTAAAACTCATTGGTCGGAGTCTACCACCCGGGGATCGACCAGCACAATCACCCAACCACTGGGCTATTTAGACTTACACTGTGGACTAAGCAACCAAAAACAATTCATTTTACAGGTCGATATGATGATGATGAGGCAGATATCCTCCCTATAAGATTATTAACATTTCACCTTTTAATATTTACTTATTACTGTCGAGTGGAGTAAATACTGGTTTTCAAGTTTTTGCCATCTCTGAGGTCCAGGGTTCGATTCTCGGACAATGTAGAAATCCACTTTTTTACATTGTTTCGGGTTTGGATGTTTATGTTATCTATTGTGTCTTCTATAACACAAGTACTTACTTTGGGATCAGAGCAATAGATAGGGACATCGTGACATACAGTGCTCTGTTAGTTCGAAGATCCCGGAACCTACCTTGAAAACTGGTGTGTGCGCCACATGTCCTCAGAGGTCGTCAAATTATGACAATGATGATGAATTTATAAAAAATATTTGCTTTGAGTGCACATAACTTCTTTTCCGTTATCGGATAGTAAAATAGTAGGAAAATCCAAAAGTGCCTCATAATCTCATTCATTACTCTAAAATTGAGATTATTTGTAAATATAGATAGATATACGAGTATATACTCGTAGATATACCACAGTACTAAAAAAACAGGCGATATTTAATTTATTAAATAATTATTAAACTACATCGAATTATACCGTGAAAAGTAATAGGCTTCTGTTTCTCAAAATACTTGAGCCGATAAAAAATCCAACTCGATAAGTGAAGTATTTCGCTCGTTATCGTGACCACACGGACGACCAAGGCATAACTTTTTTAACAATTTTTAATTAGTTTAAATAACAAAAAGAGATTTAAAAATATCATGAGTGTTAAAAATGGTGTTTTTTCTCAACATTTGTCCATTTATATTCACTTATAAAAGCAATAAAGAATAAAAAGTGACATTTTATGTTTGAGAATCACTCGGTGTACGTAAACTGACAGTAATACCCACCTCAACGCTTCGCTTATCAGGCGAGCATCATTTATTTTAATTTTATTTGTATTGAATATAATATTTATTTCGTTGGCTTCACTTAGACGGTGAAGGGCTCACCGCCTGTCACATTGTCCCAAAAAAGCTAAGTCGAAATCACTCATTTTCCAGTCAACCAGTATTGGAAATGCCGTGAAGATATTTTTTATTTACATTTATATGCCGTTAAATATGTAAGTGAGAACGTAGTCTAGTACCTAGACGAGCATGTTTTAAAAATAACGAAAAAGAATCGTCACGAGTAGAAAGACGTGGTCTCCGCCTACCCTAAGATAAAGAGGTAATGTTTATGTATGTATGTATGTAATATGTATCATACATACACTTACATATAAGGCTTAACTTTTCCATTTGGTAACGGCATAAGAATATTTTACGTTTCTACCCCTGGTTGTCTATGCGACTAAGGGCCCTGAAATAACAATTGGCTACCGAGAGATGGCGGGATAACCATCACGAAAAATACAAGATCAAAATTCAGCACACCGGTAACAGGCAGAAATGCTTAAACATTGCTTAGATTCAACACAGAGAGCCGCCCTTTATCGATATTTTATCATTTGTTTATTCAACAAAGATGTTTTTCAGTTTACGTCGATCTTTTAGGTGTTGAGAGAATAATTTTATACTTAATTTCTACTGGACCACTATATATAGCGGTTTGTAAATCAGGTAATCCGAAATCTTATTTCCAAAACCCATACAATTTAACTTATAAAAATATCTTCACGCAATTCTCAATACAGGGGTAGACAGAGGTCTAGTCTAGACAATTAAGTCCCTTCGGCCCACCTTCCACCGAAGATATTTATAAATTTCAGTAGTGTATTATATGTAAAATAAACCTACCAGAACATCTATGAGAAACCCATTCACTATTTTTATTCACATATTCTGGTTGTAGAAATAAAGCATTTTCAATTAATTTCATGTCTTCGAGTGAAATGTCGTAATAAATCTCTGAAGTTGATCTTAAGTTTAAACAAATTGCACATATCTTGCAACAATGCCGGTCGTGGTATGAAATGTGAAAAGTTTTGGCGAGCATGTAATTAAAATATCACGAAGCCCGTTTGTTCTGCGTTTCAAATAAGAGAAATTTTATGATCTTTGCAGAATCAGTGTAACACAAGTCTGTGTTAATTTTAATTATATGTGGCATAGCTAGATTCTGTCGCCATAAGTGTAGGTTTCTTAGAATCGTCACGCCTTGTGAGCTGATTGGCAATTGCAGTAACAGAGAGATCTAACACCTTAGACGCAGTTGCACGTCAGCGGTCTGCTAAATTTTGATCTGGTATTATTCTGCCATCTGTCAGTAGCCAATAGCATTTTAAAGGCTTTTCTCTTAGTCGCCTCTTGCTATATCTAAGGGAAGAAAGGGGTTGATACATTCTTAAAATCATTCTTCAAATGTCATAATAAAAAATAAGTACATAAATAGGTAGGGACAACTTCACATACATTGCTCTGATCCAAAAGTTAGTAGCTTATGTACTTCTATTATGTAACCAGAAACAATGAAGGTGCCACAAATACGCGGATCCGAAAGAAAAAATAAAAAAGAAGTGTTTTCTATATTGATCCGACCAGTAATCAAATCCGGGACATCAGAGCTGGTGACATAGAAACGGGTGTGAACCCCACTTGTATACGGAGATCGTCAATAATAATTGAATAATGATTCATATAATTAAAGAGTTTAAATATTGTGCCAGATAGAGGTCCTGAAACTTAAGTCTATCTGACTTCAGTACAAAAATCGAGCGCAAAAACTTTAGCTGGATTCGAACCCGTGGCTCCGAACCAGAGTCACCCAATTAGGTTATCTATGGGGTTGGATGGACCTGGTTATTGCCAGATTTCAGATGCGTTGCCAGCCTTAGAGCCCCCCCCCCCTAATAATTGGGGAAGGGGGGGGGGTTTGGTTCTCCGGTTACCTGCACTCATCAGACGAAACGCAGAAGTTTGTTAGACTTCTACTTCACGCTGGTATTCTGTGAGATCGTGGTACTTCCCCAGTCGAGTTGGCCCATTCATGCAACAACAAAAAGTGGCTCTGATGCGTGGCTCTACCACTGTTAAAAACTTCACGAGACCGAGAAAAAGTAAAGAATTTTCCTTAAGAAAGAAACTTTAGTCGATGTAACTGACATCATAACAACAATCCCCCTATAAACATTGTCGATTTGCCATTGTGTTTGGAACAGCTACATTCATTCATTGGTTGTTAGGAAACTGTAGTCATTTTAGTAAAATGAATGTTACAATAGATTCAGGTCAATGATTTTATTTCAGTTTGCTTTTGTTCGATTTTATTAGAACAGCCATATGAATATTTTAGTTTTGGAGAGGTGATATTTTTCTATAGCAGTTTTCTGTCTAAATTGAACAATCGTATAGTACTTTTGATCTAGCGATCTCCTAGCAATCAGCTCTCATAGTTTTCGACAGTTAGTCTCGGCCTAAACTTTCGCGTAACCTTTGTCTAATAAACTGTTGTCCTGCACCGTAAGTAAATATCAATCTGCCGCCCACTATTAAAACAAGACTGTGGTTGGTCGTTAGATGACTACGATGAAAATCTTTGATCAGGCAATTGCTACCTATTGATACCAAACATCTGAGAAACCGTTAAATATGTAACGAGGTACATACATGTTTTAGTGAATATATTTCGAAGACACGGTGTATTTACGTTAAAGAATAAAATTTCCGGAATCTCAATACTTAAATATCACACAAGACAGTAATCGTTTATGCTTAATTAACCTTGGCAACGAGTTCCAGACGAAAGTAAATTATTATATGTCGTTGATAAATCTTACCTTCCGTATTTAAATGCATTGCGTCAATCAAATTGCACACGAATAAAAACAATGCTTTTGTTTTTAAAAACATAAACTAGGATAAAAATAAAAAAAAATATTTTCACGCAATTCTCAATACAGGGGTAGACAGAGGTCTAGTCGAGACAATTAAGTCCCTTTGACCCACCTTCCACCGAAGATATTTTATATATTATATTTTTCGGTCTGTATCACTTCCGGTTTTCTATTCAAATATAGAGATTCGAAGAATACAGAGACATAATAAGAATTAATAATTAATGAAAACCTATGTGTCACCTGTATAGATTATATCTAAGTTTTTTTTTAAAGGTAATAGGGCGGAAAACGAGTTAACAGTTCAACTAACGGCAAGTGCAGATATCAGCAAACCAATTCAAAAGAAGAAGGTTACAGGTGTGTTGTCACCCCCGAGGACTAAGGTTGAATGCCTCACAGCATGGGATCACACCGGCTCTCTGTACCCTTCCAAGATGAGCACAACAGTTGTTGCACTGCTAAACGATTTCAGAAATACATAGGAGTAGATATACTAACCCAGACGACTCCCAGAAAGTCTGACATCATTAAAAGACTGTTGGGTCAAAAAATATAGTCGCTTGTAAAACCCGATTTTATGTTAAGTTAAGATAGCCAAGTGGTTGGGTGATCAGAATTCATGTCGAGAGACCTAAGTTCGGACTCAGGCTCTTTGTCAAACAATGTTTTTTTTTTACAAAACTGCTGTTCTCTTAATGTCGTCGGCTTGAAGATAAAGACTGTGAGAGTTTCACCACCCATCACGTTGTCCCAAAATAAGCTCTGGTGAAATTTGAGTCGAAATTCTTAATTTTTTATCTTTTTATGGTGATCCCGTGTTCGATTTCCGGTCGGGTTATTGTCCAAAACACTTCGTCTACGTTTTCTCTTGGCTGTTGTTCGTGATAACTCCGTTATTTCAGTTTCCATAACACTCGTGCTTAAGCCTCATATTTTGCGATTAGATAAATGAACGTGATATTAACGGAGCTTATTTGGTACAATACGTGGTGAGCCTACAGCAGTCTTATGTCGAAGCCAATGTACTTTCATAAGTAAGTATCTGTATTAATGTCACGATCCACGTCGAGTAAAATTACTCATATTTATAAAACAAAGAGTTCGGGGCTCAAGTACCGGTAGGGCTAACCTACCGGTATTTGAGCCCCGAACTCTTAGATTCGAAGGCAGGGTTACTGACAGCTTATGTCAATAATTTTTTTTTATAATGAAGTAGTTATTAAATAATAATGTAGTACTACCACCACTACATTCAAGGTAACATATGCCACTAACGAAAACGAGACACGTGTTCCGCCTCAAAACAAGATATTATTAAGCGAGTAGACTCTACGATGAGCGACCGCAGAGTAATTGTACGATAACAACTTTATAATAATGAACTTCCGCAAAGTAACGCCTGAGTCTATTAACCATCTTAAATTTAAATTTCTTTTGCCTATATTATGTAAATAATAATAATAACTTATTATTTTAGTTAATAAACTCAGAAGTAACTTTCGTAAACTCATTATTACAGAGATGTCAATAAAATTACATTGTCAAATTTCGCATTCAAGAATGTACAATATAAAATTACAATAGTATCTTTACAATTTTTAAATAAAACGATTTTCGGCTTTTATCGCGTTCTTAATTAGATTTTACAACCTACTCTTATTTCCCGACGTTTCGGATGCTTTACAGCACGTGGTCACGGGGGACACGAAACGTCGGGAAATAAAAATTGTATGTAAAAACTAATTAAAAACGCGGTAAAATCCGGAAAAACGTTTTATTTAAAAATGTGTAGTATTCGCGTAAATACAAGAAATCATAATATCTTTATCATATAAAATTTCTTTTTTTTTCCTGCTGTGGTTCCAACTCCGACTCCATAATAAAATTCAATGTCTACGCTAAAATATAGAGACCTGCTAAATTATAAAAAGTTGACTTGCCAGTCTCTTCGCTATAGAAACGAAAATCCAATCGGGCTTACGTAGTTGATATATTTGAATCCACATTTAAACGAAATATTAAAGTAAATCGAGGAGACCGTCGCCGCAACTTTCATAAACCCTTGTCATTTCCAACGACCACTGAACAGGGAAAACAGTTTTTGCTATTCCAAACAGTAAGCTCACCAAACTAAAGGTGAAAACTTATCACATATTATTATATTTTTGTGTTAACGCTTTGTCAATAATCTAGTTATACGAAAGTTTCTAGATGGTTTATCTTTTACATCTTTAATCCTTGGCAATAACTTATTTTTATACTTGGTGATATTTATTTATATATTTAATTTATACTGTTCATTACTGACGTGATTTACAAGTCACGTTTTGTAACCCAATATTTGAAGTTTCTGAAAATATGTTTTATGTCAGAGTAAAATAATATCGTCCGCATCACTCCTACTCCGCTGCGACACAAACAAATCACATCCACCGTCTCCCGCATACGAAGCAGTCGACCACCGCTCGGGATATACCCGAAAGAGTCCAACACGAAAATTATTCTTACATATCATTATATTTTTACTTTTTCTCCAAAAGTATCTCCTGTAGGCGTATAATGAAAAATTCTTAAAGATGTAGTTTCAAGAGATTTACATATGACGAATATTTTCGTCTGATATATTACATTGAAATATAACTACGTACCACAGCCTTTACTGCGTTAAAAGCTAACGCAGAACACTTTATTTTTCTAAAATAAATGTAGCCTAAGATCCTGCGTATAACAACAGTTTTTTGCTAATAAAAATCCCGTTAGAATCAGTCCAGCCAATTTAGAGATGAGCATGAACGAACAGACACAAACATTTTGAAAATAGTTTTTTTTTTTTATGTAAGTTATATATGTACTTTCATGTGCATTTAGTGAAAAGTTATTAATTTGGAACAACAAAGAGGCAATTCAATTGTATTTATGTGTATAGATGTAGCATTCTATCAAATTACCGTTTGTTATCTGTGTAAGAATAATTCCATCTCTCCCCATGGGTGTCGTAAGAGACGATTAGGGGAAAAGCCTTAAAAATTAAATTAGCTACAGAAAGATGGTGGTATATTCATCTTAAAACATTCCTGAGCAATCAAGCAAAACGGTGATACGCACCAGTGTCTAAGGTGAAAGGTTGGAAAAATAAGAAGATAGTGCCATATTCAGGAGCACATCGATATCCTACATCGCGCTATCGAAGTTCGCACGATTACACTCGTGTATATGATTGTCCCTGTCCGCTACAGTACTGCATCCCCAAACTGCTTTTGTCATTTGAAACTAGAACCCAACCCACAACGTGACAGGTAGTGAGCCCATCGTCTTTTTCAATCGTCGTGTCAAAGCTAACGGTAATATATAGTTACATATATAAAATAAATACTTGAATACGTTACAAATAAAGACAAATAAATATTCATATGAACATAAAAACATCCATGAGACGAGAACAAATACTCATATTTAGTACACAAATGTTTGTCTCTACCTCTCAGGACTCGAACCCGCAACCCTTAGCAACCACTTAGCAAGAAGGCCGGGTCACTGCCAACTCGGCTACCGGATCATTATTATAAACTAATTATTAATAAAGCTCCCTTTGTACGACTACAGAATGGAAATCAAACATTCAATCAATCAGAAACTCGGAACTGTATTAATATAACGCTTTATCGACGAAGTTCCGAAACCTCTGCTTTAGCTTTAACCTCTAAATTATTAACATAATTTGAACGTAGTGTTATTTGGTTAAATATCACGATATTAATTTTCTATCGTAGTTTAATTTCCTTTGCAATGATTTTGATTGAAACTACATAGAAACAGGAAAATGATAAATAAATAAAATAAAAATCTTCACGCTATTCCCAGTACTGGGGTGGGTATACGGAACCTTTCGACCCACCTTTCACGGAAGATATTTTTTGGTACAATGTGACTAATGGTGAGCCTGTCGCGAGTGCAAGGATATAAATCGTATACAAGTATTTGAATAAAACTCATTGGTATGAGCCTTTCACTTGGAGTTCGAACTCAGGTCTTTTGACTCGAATTCCGATTATGCAACCATAATAAACGCATACATAGAGACAACATCACATACATAGCTCTGATACCACAGTAAGTAGCTAGAGCACAAAGTAGAAGTGTTTTTTTTTTTTAATATTGATCCGACCAAGACTCGAACCCGAGACGTCAGAGCTGGCGACGCAATAAAATCCGGTATGTACGCCACTCGTCTACGGACATCGTCAAAAATAATTAGATATATGATTCATGAAACGAGTTAAGTCTTCAATATCAATCACTCTAACTAAACGCATCTCAATAAAAATATATTTACATTCTATTTATACATAAAACAAAAGCTGATCCCTGTATCTTAAAATTTAAAAAATATATATTTAAACTATTATTTTAAAAGTAAATATAAAAATAAATATATTTTAGATAAATAATTTAAAAGTGATAGTCCTTATCTGACTAGAAGTTGTCACACTACTATATTTTTATCTTTTCTGTTGGCAAATAACTGTGACAAAATATCTGTTTAATTGCGTTTTGGTTTGAAAGGTGTAATTACGAGACATTTAGGCGTTATATGTTAGTTGTTAGGGCTGACCAAAAATACCTGTTTATTTGTCTACCCCTGTATTGGGAATGGCGTGGCCATTGTATGTAGTCACTGTCCTTCTGTATGTATTCGATAAAGGTAGAATATTTTTCTGACACGTATTAAATGTCAATACATATTCCTAGCTTTCCGAATGCTTATTTTTTTTCGTTGCATTTGGAATATCAACATAGGAAAAAATAAAGAATTTTACTTAAGAAAGCAACTTAAGTTGAAGTAACTGACACCATGACAACCCTAAAACTTTGTCGCCTTCCATTGTGTTTGTAACAGCTAGCGTCATTCATTGGTTGTTAGGAAACTGTATTTATTTTAGGAAAATGAATGTTACAATGGATTCAGATCAATGATTTCATTTTCATTCCAGTTTCAGAGATGTGATATTTATCTATAGCAGTTTTTTTGTCTAAATTGAACTATTGCGCAGCACTTTTGACCATCCTTCTTCTAGTAATTTGCTAACATGGCTTTTATAGTTAATCTCGGTTCTAAAAACTCACCGTACATTATTACCAATCTTCCACCTAATATTTAAACAAGGCCGTTGGTGGTCGTTAGAGATGATCAAGTTCCAAAAAAGTATTAGGAACGATAATTGCCAGCGGCAGATTACAAACATCTCGACGACAACATCATCTCTTTTGACGATCTCTGTACTAACCAGTATCATTGAGTCGCAACTTCTGAAATCCCGGGCTCGGTTCTCGAAAGAGAGAATGTAGAAAATCACTTTTGTATATTATCTCTCAGTCTGGGTGTTTGCAGTACCTTCGTTGTTTCTGATAATTATTTTGGCATTATATCAATGTATGTGATGCAGTACCTATCAATATGTTTATTTATTATTATCACTTATAATACCAGTAAACAGCAGTATTTAATAATATATCTAATAATAAAGTCATGACAATCGAGTGGTTGGGTGATCGGAATTCAAGTGAAGAGACCAGAGTTCAATCCCCAGGTGGCACACTCGTACCATCGGATTTTTCAAAAATTTAAGTGCGATTTATATTGTTGTTTTGGACAAAAAAATGGTAACACTTTAATCACCTGTCAAGTTAACCTAAGAAATGTCTTTGGTGAAAGGTGGGACGATAGGACTTGTCTAGACCTACATGATTATCTTCACACAATTGGGAATGGTGTGAAGAAATTTTTTTTAAATTAATAATACCAGTCCTAAAGATAATCAGTGATAGTCTGCAGTGTATATATATATATATATATATATATATATATATATATATATATATATATATATATATATATATATATATATATATATATATATATATATATATATATATATATATATATATATATATATATATATATATATATATATATATATATATATATATATATATATATATATATATATATATATATTTATTTATTTATTTATAAGTATATGTACGACTATAAGTCTATTGTGTATAATAGTGATAAATCACATAGATTACTAAATCCCGAAAAGTAAGATTTTATTTCACAGTTAAAACGCGAGTAATCTCCGGAATCTTCCGGGCCTCCGGAAATTGAATTAAAGAGACTTCCAGCTTTTCGAGTATTAGGAAATGCGTAAACATATGAAAAACAAATATTTGTACCTCGATTTCTTCCAATCCGCTTGCTAAGCGGAGAGACCTGTGTCCTACGATGCCCTTTTATAGGTCGTAATGTATATATGTGAGTGAATGAGACGGTTTTATGAATTTGTGAATGTGAATGTTTGGAAGCTTTTATTACTTAGAGAATTTGCAATAATCGACTAAAATGTTTTTTTAATAAAACGACATAAGCTTCACATGACTTATATAAAAACCAAAAATATAATTACAAACTATAAACTAAATTCACGAATATTCAAAGAATGCAAAATATATGGCAACAGCAGTCGTCGATGTGCCGAGAAAACTTGGCTGGATTGAAAACCTTTTACATCGACGTACGCCACTTCGTAACTGAATTGTCGAATATCTCGTCCCACGCCGCAAATTTTGTCGAAGTAAACTCTAAAACTCGAAATGGTTGCGTGGAAAAATTTTAGCGCAAATTGTTTCGAGTTTTACTAAAATTCTTTGGTATATACGTTTTATTATTTTGTATATTTGAATCTCTATTCTGTTTATTTAAGTTTAAAATAGTCCAGCTGTTAAGTTAGAATTTATCTCTGCGTATAGCAAGTTGTTTGTGGTGACTATTATATGGGCGAGGACTGTGCACACTCCCAGTATTCTACTTTGAAAATGTTTTGATGTTCAAATAATATGGAGAGTAACATATTGCATAGTTAACAATTAATGATGTGAATAGGGTGAAAAACCAGCTTAGCTCCTAAAGCTCGACAGGTAAATGCTCGAATGTTAACTCGACAATCTCTACGCTACAGAAACGAAAATCCTATCGGGCTTACCCAGTTGATATATTTGAGTCCACATTTATACGACGTATTAAAGTAAATCGAGGAGATCGCCCCTGCAATTTTCATAGACCCTTATCATTTCCAGTGACCATTGAGCAGAGAAATTCGTTTTTATCATCTGAAACAGAAAGCTCACCAAACTAAAGGTGACCATTTATCATACATTATCATATTTTTGTGTAACGCTCTTTAAATATTCATGCTGTACCAGTAAATACGTTAGATTGTTAAAAAAACTTTGTTAAAGGGTTATTATGTAACATAGTATTGTAAAGTTATATAATATAGCACATATTTTATAAACTATTGTAACTCTGGATTGTTCCCATGCTATTTATAATAATTATATATTCAACATTTTTTTTGCTTTGTTATTAAAATAAATAATAAAAAGAGGGCAGCTATAAACACATACACAGGACATATACAGGAAATTTCATTAATAAACAGTAATATATTAAAAAATCACAATGTACCAAAAGTATTATTGATTCGAAACCCAAGGGATGAAAAAGGCCAGTCAGTGTATTTCTGCGCTGTAATAATTTTGTAGATTTAAACTTGACACTAAAACCTACTCAGCATCTTTGCTCATCGCGATCATGGAAGTTTCAATATAAAAACAGTAAGAACAGAATCACTGGTGTACTGCAATAAGCGCAAAATCTTTTTTCATTAATGTTGGGAGGATGTTTACTTATGTTAAATCTATCCACGCTCCACTGAAAAACCTTTGAAAATTTAGATCGATATTTCTCAACAGAGCTCTCTCGTGATTATTTACTCCACCCACTCTTAATTTGCACTTCGTTTCAAGCGCGCCATTGTGTGTAGCTCGTCTAAGATGAGGAAATAAGGTGTGACTTATTAAAGACCGTTTGTGCTTTGTTTGAGAATCCTACTTAGTTGTAAGTTGCTTGATGAAATAAATAAATACGTACATAGAAAACATCACACACATTGCTCTGATTCCCTACCAAAAAGCTAAAATACAGGTGTTATGGAATCGGACACAATCAGAGCTCAACTAACTCCCAGACCCGTGACAATGTATAAAAGTGGTTTTCTGTACTGAACTGATCGGGATCTCGAGAGATACGTATTAAAAGTCTTTAAATATCCTTTGCTGGATTCTGTAGGTTTCGTTCGTAAAAGAATTTAATTATAGCCACGCTACTGCAGTTGTTAGTTTGCTATATTTTCCGCTGCTTTTTTCGTGATGATTATCCTGCCGCGATTTACAATGCATTCACATTCAGTCGACCCTTACGACAGAAAGAGTTGGACTGTTATTCTTATGCTTACACCACACAGTAAAAATTTGTGGGACAGATTTTATACAATGACATGTCACAATCTGATCTAACATGGTTAGGGATTTAAACCTACAAACCTTAGCTTCGAGAGCAGAGTCGCTACCACCTAGACTGTTTATCTTCATGCTATTCCCAATTCTGGGCTAGACAGAGATTTAGACAATTAAGTTTTTTGGACTCACCTTCCATCAAAGACATTTTTGGGACACCGTGACTGGTGGTGAGTTTGTCCCCGTCTTTAAGTCTAGGCCAATTATATAAATCATACATTAGTTTTTGAAAAAACTTACAGCTACGAGCCTAACATCCAAATTTAGGTCTCTTGACTCGAATTCGATATTAAGGCCGTCTATCAGGTACCGCGCATATCAGGTACCGAGAGCGACTAATCACCTGGCTCGGGCCGGCTACCTGTGGCCGCGCGCCCGACCGGTTCTTTCCGTATATAAAAAACGTTGGGTCGAGTGCGCGGCGCGACACAGCTGATTTGTTTACCACATTACGAAATAATTATCTAGTGAAACAAATACTATTGCTTATGAAGTTATAAAAGTAGTATAGATATTATAAATACAAATAAAAGATTGATGTAATATATTAAGATATAAGAGATAGATAAATAGTTATAGTAATTTATAGATAAATATAAAACATAACAAATAAAAAGTATTTTAATAATAAAAGGTGTACACCACAAATGCACTACACAAGCGATTAATGTTTCCTATTTATTTCCATGATAGCCCCCCCCCAACCATGCACGCAAACTGTTGAAATACGTCGGCATTATTGAATACGACAACTTGAACTAACGAAAAAATTATTTTAATATATATAACTAACGATGCTTTCAGCTTTGGGAAATTGAATTTCCTTTTAAAATATATCTTGGTCGCTTCCACACATAGGTATTCACTGTCATTGACTTACTTCCAAGTAACATCTTTAGAAAGTGTATTCTAACTAACATCTGTAGTCAGTGTAGAAATGATGGGATATGTCTGGGTACTTGCCCACCACAAGTGAGTACTTTCGTCGTATCTGATTCCATACGCATGCGTTACCTTCTTACTTTTGAATATATATATATATATATATATATATATATATATATATATATATATATATATATATATATATATATATATATATATATATATATATATATATATATATATATATATATATATATATATATATATATATATATATATATATATATATATATATATATATATATATATATAGTCCCTCTACGACACCCACGGGAAGACAGGGTCTTGTGAATTCTTACGCCGATGCCACTCGGTATGACTGTTATATTGTATTCTTCTCGCTTCCATCAACTCATCGATTTAAATATTCAAAAGATACAGAAAGAAATAAAAATTAATTTGATAGCTATTATATTTTATTACTAAAGTAAAACAATAAATTAGAAAAAAATCTATATTATAGAGCAATGAATAACTTTCTTAGGTAATCTTTTTGCTTATTAAGTGAAACATATTAATAATACAGACTTATCTCTAATCTTATTTTATCCTAATATAATCTTATTCTGAAGTAGGTTTTTCTATAAGTAACGATCGTAATTTCATTAAAAATATTTCGCATACCTTCTCTTTTAATATTTAATCGTAACTATGTTCTATTTTGTAACACTTGTCCATAGTGTGACTATTGTAGCCAACCATACCCAGCGAGTGTTCTTCGACTAAAACGACGAGGTAACCTCAATATTAAGCGGAGATATATAAGGTAAAATAAGCTGTGAGAATACAAAACATACGGACATCGTATATTTTAAACTACCAGTTTTACAAAAAACGAATAATAATAAATATTTTCACCCTATTCCCAATACTGGAGTAGACATAGGTCTAGACAATATAGTCAATTCGACCCACCGTTCATCGAAATATGTTTTGCCTGTCGCCGTCTTTGTGTCCAAGCCAACAATATAAATCGTACATAAATTTTTAGAAAACCCCACATCTTGACTCAGTTTTCGATTCGACCGACCCAACCACTCAGCCGTCGTGACTTTTTTAAAACGAATAATTCCAAATTCATTTCATATGTACAAACTTGTTCAAGTTATTTTATTGCTCTGCTTTAATTGCTTTCACACCATCTGTATAGTAAACTCGATCCATGACAATGTTCAGTCAATGTTCTCATGTTTCAATCAGCAAATGCCAATCGCCATCTTCACGTCCAAGTCAACCATTATAAATCTTACGTGAGTTTTTGAAAACACAGTTGGTACGAGCCTGCCACCCGGCGATCAAACTCGGGGCTCTTGATTCGAATTCCAATCACCCAACCACTCGGCTATCGTGACTATGAATTTTAATTTAACTAACTAAAATTTTAAGTGATGATTTAATTTAGACGCGGTGGTTCGGAGATAAGAGCATTCATACGATATGGTCGTGGATTCGAATCCCGCCCCTGTCGGTTGATTTATTAAATTTCTCTTTTATATAATAAATGAATTTAATTATTAATAATTTTTGTTTTAAATTTACAATATAATATTTAGAGAAGTCCCGGAAAAATACTTAACGGTGCCCTGTCTCCGTTAGTCGTTCTTACGATACAAAACACAGTGCTGAAACCGACTTTGTTATATGGCAGCGAAACCTATAAAAGCAAGTTGAATGCAGTGGACATGCGTTCTTTTCGTAAAATTTGTGACGTTACCTTGGTCGATTGAATACGAAAAAAGGAAAAGTTCACAGTATGGCAGGTAAGTATGGTATACTTCAATGGTTTGGGCACGTTGGGCGATTAAGTGAACGTATGGTGAAGAAAATACAGTGCAAAAGTTAAGATTTAAAGGGGTCGAGGTATGAATTTTCAAAGACGAAGTGAAATTAGCTCAAACATTCTCGAATGGAAAAGGATCACGAGTATTCGGATACCTAAACGTACGTGTATAAAGAAAATCATAAATTTTAAAGAAGTGATGCGAATTATGGCGTATGGTTCGTCGGTGGTGGTTGTGTGGCAGTTTGGCGAGTTACGAAAGCCGAGTGTTTGGGTGGTCGAAATTTTGAGGCAAGAGACCCGATTTTAATCCTCAGGTGGAAGGCGAGTACCAATGGGTTTTTCAAAAACTTATGTATGAATTTTATCGTTGGCTTGGACATAAAGACGGCGACGGGCTCACCACCTGTCATGTTGTCTCACAAATATCTACGGTGAAAGGTGGGTCGAAGGGACTTGATTATCTAGACAAGGCCTCTGTCTACCCTTGTATTGGGAATTGCGTGAAGATATTTATTTATTTATTTGGTTAATATAAATATATACCATCCCTTTTCTTCCCGCGGGTGTGTTGTAAGAGGCGATTAAGTTAAAGATAAAGCCGTCAGCTCCCGACTGTTGGCTAGATAACAAGCACTAACAGTACAAGACCTGGTAGCAGCATCTAAAAAGTGAGATGTCTCTCGAATTGTGATCACTAATCCCTTGTAATGCATAGTAATAAGGGGGCTAACATCCTGCAGTCTTTTACAGGTACGATATTTATTAAGAAACGTCATATTATTAGTATATTATAGACTATCCGACAGTCTAGTTGGTGACCCTGCCTTCGAAACAAAGTGTTGCGAGTTCGAATTCCAGTAGATGTAATATTTGTAATTGTATGTATGGATAGTCATGGTTGCTTGGGTGTGCTCATGAATATATGAATATATGTAGTCTCACCTAACAATGTATAAAAAGAATTTGATAAATGGGGATTTGTTTAAATAATAATAAAATTTAACATACATTATTAAATTTTATTATTATTTTTAAGAAAGATTTGCATTCCCACAATATTTTTTCCTTTATATGTTCATTTTCTTTCCTTCCTATGTATAGATTCATGTAACATGAGGATAAAAAAACACTAAAAATGTCATATATTTTAAATTAAACATCGAGACAGGATAAAGGATTCCTCCGGATAAGTCGGACATAAAACGATGGGAGATATTGAAAATGTTGACAAAATTGTGTATTTAATAAAATGGATATTGGATTGTGTATAAATAAATAAATATATATATATATATATATATATATATATATATATATATATATATATATATATATATATATATATATATATATATATATATATATATATATATATATATATATATATATATATATATATATATATATATATATATATATATATATATATATATATATATATATATATATATATATATATATATATATTTCACAGCTAAAATAATTTTTCGATGTCATGTTGTCATGTTTCCATGCTGCTTAAGATGTGACTTTACTCTGTTAGTGTCAGTGAATGTAACTTAGGGCAATTCGCCGGACAAATTTTGGAAGGAAATTCGATTTCCTGAAGCTGAAAGAGTCTAATTACCTCAGCGTCTCAAGTATCTCAGCAGTATTATGATCAAAGCTTTGAGAGTGATCACGAGAAGTTAGGAATAGCTACAAGTTTTGTAAATATTTATAAAACTAAGAATACAAACTGAGACTCCAAGACGGGCTCACCACCCGTGACGTCACTCAACCTCAAGTTCAAGGTTGCTCTGCAGGCTATGCTCTGATGTTCAGTGTTCCGCTTCGTCATATACCGGACAAAAATAAAGTACATCGGTGACGGGCAGCTGCGTGCACGATAAAAGGTACTGCGATTCCTAATCCCCTTGCGTTCAAATAAATCTCAAGCGTGGCAGTTATAGAAAATCCCTCATTAGGGAGAGGTGTATGTTTTGCAGCGAAATTTTACACGCCATTAAGAAAGTAAACGTATGTTTAAATACCGTGACCGTCTACGGCAATTCTTTTATATAACGCGATATATTTAAGCTTCTTGGTACATTCTCGGATATAATATTTTCAGCAGCTGACTAGGATTCTACTGATGATGAAAATAGATTTTTTATGGCACGAGCGGGTTGACTTGACTGGATTGTAACCACGGCCTCAAAGAATGACGATGTGAGTAATAAACATTTTTGCTCGTGACCTGTCTTTTTTCAATTCCTTCATTTTACAGCAACAACGCATCAATACGTTATCCCTTATTGAATCGGAAAACTTTGTGTTTCATAACACATAGTTTTCCGATTCAATAAGGGTTATGGATTTAATATAAAATCGAGCTTTATATAACTAATTGAAGGATTCTTCAATTCTGTTAAGTTTTCTTCATTTTTTAGAGTAAGGGAATTTAGTGCAGCAATATAGATTTTTCCTTTTCTTTCATGGAATGTTGGAGGGTTGTGGTCTTCATCCCCCACGAGGACCGGTCGGATTGGGGGAGTTTGTGTTTTTACGGTTTGTTGACTTTCGCAGTTTGTTTGAGTTTCCGATGATCCAAATTTTGTTTGCTATAGGTTCTTGCGTGTGGAAATATTGGTTAGAGAATTTGATTTGATTCTCATTACATCGAAAGCGTTTGTTCTATTGTTCTTGGTATTTTTAAGAGAGCTCAGCGTCTGTTGTTTTTTGGGCTGAGACTTTGACGGTGACATTGGAGAGGTAGATTGTTCTCTTTTCCTTTTGTCATTGTTGATGTTAGGTTCTTTGATTATAATTTTATCGTATTTCAGGAAAGCTATGTTTCCTTTTCTCCTCTCTTCTAGTAATTGGGGTTGTAGTGCCTTTCTTTTCTCTAATACTTCTCTCGAATAATCGTCTGATAAATAAATTCCATTTAGTTTCTTTTTGTTTTTCATAATTTCTTTTTTCTTCCATTCGCTTACAAGAGAACACAGTATAGGTCTCGGTTTGTTTTCGGGTTTTGGCTTCCCTAAGCGGTTTAATTTGTTAAGTTCGTTTTCTTCTAACTTAATGTTTAAGTCTCTTTTGAAGTTTTCCTTTATATTCTGGAACAGTTCAGCTGTTGATTTTTCGCTCTCTTCTAATCCAAAAATAATTAAGTTATTACTTTTCTTTTCCTTTTTTAATTGTTCTAACTCCTTTTTTAATTTGCTAATTTTTTCTTTTAGTTTTTCGTTTTCCTCTCTGATAGGCATTAGTTTTTCATCCATCCGATCCATAATATTTTTTGTAAGAGATTCTGTTAATTCAATTGTCTGGTTTTTCATTTCTATTTTCATTTTTTCAAATAACATTTCAAATTGTTCTTCCATAATCTCAGGTCAAGTTATGTGAAACGGAACGTAATAGTAACTTTAGATTTTCTTTATCTGGCAGCACTATGGTCGATACCAAACTAACCGAGTGACAAGTGACATCAAAATAAGTGACAGTAGAATATCAAATATCTCTTTAAATGTCACGATAGCCGAGTTGTTGGGTGGTCGGAATTTCGAGTCGAGAGACCCGAGTTCGATCCCAAGGTGGCAGTACCAATGAGTTTTTCAAAAACTTATGGTATTGGGAATTGCGTGAAGATATTTTTTTTTCTTTAAATGTCAAAATGGCGTTTAAATTATTTTCTAACCTCTGATGTTGATGTAGGTCTTCAATTTCTAATTAGTGGACAGATTTTGTGAAAATTCGATTTCGCTTCTATTACGACACCTGTAGCGTTTTTCTTTAACGGTGTTCTTTGTTCAGATGTGGCGTATAACTTTTTAAAACTTTGATTTTCTAGAGGAATAATCACAACACTGTTGGCACTTTGACAACCGGACGGAAACTCCCCTAGACATAGACGAAATATGTAGAACTAAATCTAAACATAAGACAGCCTGTACCATATTTCGACATCTTGATCAAATGGCGACGACGTAGTAAATATTCCCATGTTCGTTTGTTACTAGTTCAGTAGGAATGTAATACTGAAATCACCTCACAGAATACAATTTTCTATTAATAAGCCACAACATTAAATCTTGTTTTTACACATGAATGTAGAAAATTTACTGTTTTCTAATATGATAAAATTGACGCAATTGTGTTGTTTTGTGTGTAGTTTTCAGCAATTAGAGTGACAGGCTCGTAGCTATAGGTTTTTTCAAAAACTTATGTACGATTTATATCATTGGCCTACACTTAAATACGGGGATAAACTCACCACCTGTCACGATGTCCAAATAAATGTCTTTTATGGAAGGTGAGTCAAAAGGACTTAATTGTCTAGACCTTGGTCCCGATCAGTTCAATACGAAAAATCACTTTTTTACATTGTCACGGGTCTGGGCGTTAGTTGAACCTATGTTGTGTTCGATTCCATAACACAAGTGTTTTAGCTTTTTAGTAGGGAATCAGAGCAATGTGTGTGATGTTTTCTATTTAAGTATTTATTTATTTCATCAAGTTTATCCTAGCGGGATTTGAATCAACAACTTACAACTAAGTAGGATTCAGAAACAAAGCACAAACGGTCTTCTATAAGTCGCACCTTATTACCTCATAATTTGTTATCTTAGACGAGCTACACACAATGGCGCTTGGAACGAAGTGCAAATTAAGAGTGGGTTGGGTAAATAATCACGAGAGGGCTCTGTTGGGAAATTTCGATCTAAATTGTCAAGGGTTGTTCAGTGGAACGTGGTGGATGATTTGTAGACATCCTCCCAACCTTGATGACAAAAGGTTTTGTTTTTATTGCAGTGCACCTGTAATTCTGTTCGTTTTTATATTGAAAGTTCTATAGTCGCGATGAGCAAAGATACTGATTTTAGCGTAAAGTTTAATAATATATATATAATAATATCTTCACGCAATTCCCAATACAGGGGTAGACAGAGGTCGAGTCTAGACAATGAAGTCTCTCCGACCCACCTTTCACCGAAGATATTTTCGGGACAGCGTGACAGGTGGTGAGCCCGTCGCCGCCTTTATGTCCAAGCCAACGATATTCGTACATAAGTTTTTGAAAAACTCATTGGTACGAGCCTACCAACTGGGGATCGAACTCGGGTCTATTGACTCGAAATTCCGACCACCCAACCACTCGGCTATCGTGACATAAAGTTTAAAAGTTTAAAATTATTACAGCGTAGGAATACGATAACCCTTTTCATCCCCTATGTGTCGTAAGAGGTAGAAAAGTCTTCAAAATATCATTGGCTGTCCACTGATGGCACATCATAAAATATTTTTGGTACATTAGTTGTTTCTGACCCCATTACAAAAGTGCTTTAGCTGCTTTAGGTTCAGAGATATGTATGTGATGTTGTTCCTATCTATGTATGTATGTATTTATTTATCAACATACGCAATACATTACACATCCAACTATTGTGATTTTTTAATATATTACCGTTTAATAATGAAATTTCCTGTAACGGAGAAGAAACAAGCGAAAGGAACAATATGCCCTCTTTCTATATTTTTTTTAACAAAGGAAAAATAATATTGAATATATAATTATTACAAATAGTATGGGAACAATCCAGAGTTACAATAACTTATGTAATATATCTTATGTTATATATCTTTACAATAACTATGTTACATAATCACCCTTTAACAAAGTTTTTCTTTAACAAACTTGACAGTGTAAATGTGTCTGCCTACAAAAATAATGCTTTTTATATGAAAAATAATTCTGGATTCCATTTGCAATAGAAATAGATTAGAATTTTATTAAATAGAAATAGAATTTTTGACATTCGTGGGCCGGTTTTGTGGTGACGCCAGCTTAGAAGTCTCAGGTCGATTCCCGGACTGTGGATTTGTGGTAACTTTGTTTAAGTACAATTCTAAGTTTTAGCTACTTATAGAGAACTATCTGTATGAATGTTATTTTTGTCTTTCTAGAAAAGATTAGAATCCATTTACCGTTTACCGCTTATGAAGAAATATCAAGAAACCAGTTGATGAAACTAGGTTCTTAGTTATACTTTTTAGCAAATTCTGCATATACTAATATACAAAGCATTAAAAAACAAACTCAGAACCGTATTGTAACCTGGGGTGGACGATTCCTCTGCCAATATGCTATCGGTACTCGTATATATGCTTATAATCATAAGAACTTCGATAGCGCGATGTAGAACGTGTAAATGTTTCCTGAATTGTCCGCCACTAGTGAACTTCTAATGTGATATAGATGGCGCCGAACTAGAAAACTAAGTCCTTTTAAACTTAAAATATAATACAAAAAGGTAGGTAAGTAAAGTCTAGTAACTAATGTCTGTCGTAGAGTGTACTTG
>JAGSMR010000161.1:125000-208757 GCA_029286605.1 Sericinus montela | reverse complement strand
TGAGATTGAAAATTTTCTTTACTACTAATGTTTCTAATAAGAATACTGATGTGATAGTTTAATTATTTATAAAATAAATAAATAAATACCTTCACGCACTTCCCAATACTGGGGTAAACAGAGGTCTAGTCTAGACAATTAAGTCCCTTTGACCCACGTTCCACCGAATATATTTTCGGGACAACTTGACAATTGGTGAGCCCGTCGCCGTCTTTATCTCCAAGTCAACGATATAGTTCGTACATAAGTTATTGAAAATTGGTCTCTTGAATCTGAAACCTGATCGCCCAGCCACCCGACTATCGTGATTTCTTTCTGGTGTGAAACGTTTGATTACGGCTTAAGAATATGCCACCCCATTTTTCCCGTGTATTTCGTAAGAGGCGGCGAGATTGAAAATTTTCTTTACTACTAATGTTTCTAATAAGAATACTGATGTGATAGTTTAATTATTTATAAAATAAATAAATACCTTCACGCACTTCCCAATACTGGGGTAAACAGAGGTCTAGTCTAGACAATTAAATTTTTTCTTCCCACCTTCCATCGAAGACATTTTTGGAACATCGTGACAGGAGGTGAACCCGTCGCGGTCTTAATATTCAAGCCAACGATATAACTCATGCTTACGTTTTTGAAAAATTGGTCTCTTGAATCTGAAACCTGATCGCCCAGCCACCCGACTATCGTGATTTCTTTCTGGTGTGAAACGTTTGATTACGGCTTAAGAATATGCCACCCCATTTTTCCCGTGTATTTCGTAAGAGGCGGCGAGATTGAAAATTTTCTTTACTACTAATGTTTCTAATAAGAATACTGATGTGATAGTTTAATTATTTATAAAATAAATAAATAAATACCTTCACGCACTTCCCAATACTGGGGTAAACAGAGGTCTAGTCTAGACAATTAAGTCCCAAAGCCAACGATACAATTCATACATAAGTTATTGAAAACCCCATTGGCACAAGCCTGCCACCTGGGGATCGAACTCGGGTCTCTTGACTCGAAATTCCGACCACCCATGCACTCGGCTATCTTGACTTTATCCTTTGCTACTAATGGAAAAAATTAATCGAGCGTATAGGAGGGAATACGGTTTGTTATTTGAAGTTTCATTTAATAAATAATAACTCAAATTGTTAAATTACATTCTATTATAAACTATAATTATTAACGTATAAATATTTCGTAAGTTGTAGTGATACGTTCAAATTAGTCATAATAGTTATTATAGTTACATTTTATGTATGTAATGCTCAGTGAACTATGGTAAGCTTTTTTCGGTGTTCCTCTGTGTGACAGAATCAGTGACGAAGACAGTCACATCAGAACCAGGGTAACTGACATAGCTGCAAGGATCAGCACGCTAAAGAGGCAATTAGTTAAGTGGTACGTAGAACCACTACAACACACAACCACTAGAACACAACAAGCTACTGTTCTACGATGATAATGAATATGAATGTTTGTACTCGAGTCATAGATGATTTTAATGTATACATTAATGTATACATTAATGTTTATCTACGTGAGTACATTGGAAAGAAATTGTCTAGATCTATGTCTACTATGGAACTGGAATAATGTGTGAAAGTTTTTTTTTTAATTTATAAATACAAGATAAGAAAATATAATAAAATAACTGGTCAAGAAAACCTAACTCGTCTGACATTGTATCTGCGATGGGTTAATGCAATATCACAGCAGTCGCAATCTATCTCAGATAATACATTTAGAGACACGGAAAGCCGTTGAATTTACACAATTCTCTATATCAATTTGAATTTCAGTGAAATCTATCGGAAATATATCTATCACTTTATACGGTCTCGGTTTTGGTTGTCTGTGGTACCTTCGTCACTCCTGATTCCAAAATAAAACTTTAGCATATAAGCTTTTCACATAATAAAACTTGATATACTACTACATTTACACTATCTTACTTTAAGTTAGAAGATAAATAAAGACTGTATTATTATTATTATTTCATAATGTGACAAAGTCACGATAGCAAAGTGGTTGGGTGGTCGGAATTTCGAGGCGCGAGATCCGAGTCCGATCCCCAGGTGGCAGGTTCATACCATTGGGTTTTTCAAAAACTTACGTACGAATTATATCGTTGGGTACGACGCAGAGACGGCGACGGGCCCACCACCTGCCACGTTGTTCCGAAAATATCTTTGGTGGAAGGTGGGTCGAAGGGACTTAATTGTCTAGACTAGACCTCTGTCTACACCTGTATTGAGAATTGCGTGAAAGTATCTATTTCTTTTACATCATATAAGATAATCAGGGCTCTCTTAACAAAATACACGAAATTCCGCGTATCGATCTGAAAACGGCAATTCGATTTTAATTTTCTTTCCCTCCGGACGTCAGAGGTGATCAGACGTTGTTACTACACCAAACGTATATTAAATTCTAATTTATTTTATTATTAAAATAATGAGTGAAAATAATCGGTGATTATCAGAAGTGCATAAATTACAATGAGTTAAAGTTGCAATCAATACGTCGATATAAATGTAAGTGTACACAGCATAATATACTTTAAAGTGGATAAAATCGTAAGCTGAAACAAACGGAGATCTGCATAAGTTGGACGTCCAAGGATATTGTACTAAGCTCTCGATCAGTAGCCAATTTTCAAGACCCCTTTGTCAAAGTCGACCTTTGCTAAACCTCCTTAACTGCTGATATACTAATACAAAATACCTCGTGCAAAGGACAATTACTTTAAAATATCAAGACACTTAAACACACACTTAATTGATAGAAATTGCAATGTAAATATTACTTTAAACAATTAATAATTAAATAAAAAAAAAAACCGTGAAAATCATGTTTTCCAAGGAGGTATTGCACAGGCAAAGTATATGAGTACAAAATAAAATTCCCAATAAAGATATCCGAAGCAAAACCAAGGTGACCAATATAGCCGTAAACGTCAGCACTATGAAGTGGCAACGGGTCGGCCACGAGCTTCACGAACTGATAACCGAGGGAGAAAAAGCTTCTCCAGTGGCGACCTCTTTTAGACAAACGCAGTGTAGTCGATGTACTGACGACCTGCAAAATGTTGCCGACGATGCCTAAATGAGTCGATGGATGCAAGACAACTCTTTGTGACAAATTTAAGGGGTGGCCAGTGTTCATAAGTAGACTCTCGATAGGCTGTAAAGAAGAAGTAGAAGAAGAATAAATTGTTCTCTTATACAAATAATGAAAAGTACAATTAGATATCACACCTATTTTCACGCGTGTGAAGTAGCGAACAAAAGCTCGTTTCAAATAAAAATGAATAAATTTATGCACTAATTGTCTAAAATTTATTGAATAATTTTGTCTAATATCATTGTGTTTACTTTAAATCCAATAACGCAAAATAACTATCAAAAGGGCCTTCTTTAATACTTTCTAATTCATTCACTTTTTAGTTTATCTTTGAAATTGCTTCGAAGACATACAAGAACATAATAAACCCTAACAGTTAATCTGATTTGTTCGCAAAATAGAAACTAATCTAAGTTTCTAGATTTTATGGCTATTTATTTTTAAATGCGCTCTTATTGAGACTTCTACTATTATATTTCATGCTTTTCCTAGAGCAGGATTCATATTGCTTTCTCAGGCAACCGTGATTGCAATCCAATACTGTAGTTGATTAGTTATTATAGTATTGTTCATATTGAATATAGTAGTAGTAATTACTTTTTTAATCGACTTGTAGGAAGAAGGAGGCTCTTGTATCGTTTTTTGTTTGTCGCCACATCCGCCATGTATAATAAACGGATTGCCGATTGAAGTACTTTAACTTTTTTACTTACTGCGTGAAACAGACGCTTATTTTGCGTTGAATATGGTTTACACGACTTAAGTCAGTGTCCAAGTGCTCCTTTAATAAAGAAATGGTTGAAGAAGTTCGAAGAGACGGGATTTACACTAAATGTGAAACAAACCGGCGGCCCACGGACTTCTCGGAGCGAAGAGAACGTGCAGCAAGTTTCCGCTTCTGTTCGACGTGATCCAGATTTATCGACACGCAAACGTTCGGCTGAATTAGGATTATCCCGCACATCATTACGCCGTATTTTGAAATTAGATTTGAAATTACATCCATATAAGATCCAGCTAGTGCAAGAACTAAACCCTAATGATTAAAATTTGCGTAAGCCACATGCCGAAACAATGTTAACTCGTTTCAGTAATTTTCACAACATCTTATTTTCTGACGAAGCCCATTTCCACCTAAATAGACATGTAAACAAACAGAATTGCAGGTATTGGAGCAGCGAAAATCCTAAAGCTAAACATGAGAGGACACTTCACTCTCCTAAGGTAACTGTATGGGCTGCAATTTCAGCAAAAGGAATCATCGGACCTTACTTTTTTGAAGATTCTCGAGGCCGTTCAGTTACTGTTAATTCTGCCGAGTATGTGAAAATGTTACGGGAGTTCTTATCACGGATGCTACTGGAATTTGCTGGCTACAATCGTAACACATGGTGTCAACAAGATGGAGCCACGTATCGAACGAGTCCTTGCCGGTGGTCAAAGACATGTTTCCGGAAAAGCTGATATTCAGACGGGGTGACATCCCATGGCCACCCAGAAGTCCAGATCTATCCCCAGCAGACTTCTTTTTATGGGGTTATTTAAAAAGTCGTATCTACATTGATAAACCGAATACACTGCGTCAACTTAAAGAAAAAATCATCGAAGAGATGTCGGCGATCTCGCGGTCTCTTTGCAGAAGAGTATTCGAAAACTTAAGGACTCGCTTAGATGAGTGCAATAACCGAAACGGTGGTCATTTAGATGAAATAATTAAAAAATATTACAACTAATTAGCTTTCTCGTAAATAAACGATTTCTAAAATATGTTAAATGCTTTTTTTTACGATTTTTACAAATGTTAACTAATTCATGGCCACCCTGTAGCATATACCTCGCACCTTAGACGCTGCTTTGCGTCACCTATCTGCAAAGTGGTTTCCATTTTTAGGTTTTTCTTACGACACTGACGGTAAGAAACATGGGAGCGCTGTTTGTATTGATAATCAGCATACCTATATTTCAGGGGTAGACAGAGTTATAAACTATTAAGTCCTTTTGACCCACCTCCGCCGAAGACATTGTTGAGACATCGTAGGTGGTGAGGCCATTGCTATCTTCATATACAAGCGAAGGATATAATTCATGCTGGAGTTTTTAAAAAACCTAACGATCGAACGAGGCGTACGAGGGTACGAGGCTTCCACCTGAAGATTCCACATGAAAAAGAGAAAAAGGAGAGAAGACGAAGTGAACTCCAGTCTCATGTAACGAATTCCGATCTTGACCGAAAACTTGGCTATCGTGACTTTTATTATGCTTATCATTGCGGAATATTCTTTAATGGATATTTGGTAGGATGTATATCATAGAATCAGAACTATTTTTGAATTAATTATTTTTTTATTATTTAATTAGCAAAAAACTATTCAGCAATATTTATTATTCTTTACATCCCACCAAATATCCACTATTCAATATGTATATATTGCAGTTTCGAAGGCTTGTCCCTTAGTAATACCAAAATCTCACAGTACCAACGAGAAGAAATATATAAATAAATAATAATATTGACAATCAAAACTCGTTTAAATGGACCTCTGAAACATTCATTCAAATCATTTATTAATCGAAATAAGAATAAACATTCCGTAATCGTTGTGGAACTTTTTTTATCTACCATCTTTAAGTAATGAGGTTCCTCTAAAGGAAAGAAACATACGAAAGATCTCTGTAAAAAATGAAAAACATCCGGCATTTTTTATTTTATTTTTTTGGTTGGTTGGTTAGATGGTTTTTTTCTAGAAATAGCTTAAAAGAGACCACCTCATTCCCAGGGGCTACTCTCATTAACGTTTATCTGAGATGTTATTATAAATGTCCGCAACGTAACGTCCAAGTCTA
Source organism: Sericinus montela (assembly GCA_029286605.1). NCBI lineage: Eukaryota > Metazoa > Arthropoda > Insecta > Lepidoptera > Papilionidae > Sericinus > Sericinus montela. The sequence continues at coordinate 202,796 of JAGSMR010000161.1, read as the reverse complement.
TTAACTATTAACATATTCATTATATACAAGGTTGTCACTTAGGAACCTTTCCATCCAAAAGCTTGTTGACAGTTCTACGAGTATAGTATTGAACATTGCATACTTCTAAATTATACAGCGAGCATTGTAAAGAGACAAAGTATTATTGCGAAGCAATGTTACAAAGTACATATACTGCTGCATATATCTGAAAATGTGCATTTCCTGATGTGTTTTATAGTTTTTACAACTTTCATTGAAAAATTTTTCAGCTTTGTTACGCTTATAGCGCGTAAAGGCAGAAGAATTACCAAACATTCAGCTTATACTTAGCTCCCGCGTTCACACATTAATAAATTCTCTATAATTCGGTTTCACTAAATGTTCGTTAAATATTAATGTTATGTTTTTCAAAAAATCAATAAAATTCAATGCACCTCTGATAAATGTAATAGACAACCTCCGTGGACGTGTGGCGTACGCACCGATTTTCATGGTATCGCCAGCTCGAAGATCACGTGTTCGCTTCCCAGACTAACGAATATAGAAGGCCACTTTTTCTACATTGTGTCGGGGTTGATTTTGGGTGTTTGTGGTGCCTTCGTTGTTTCTGATTCCATAACACAATTTCTTGAGTTTCTTGAGCTTTGGGTCTACAACAATGTGCGTGATTTTGTCCCTATGTATGTATTTATTTATAATAAAAAAATTTATTATAATGTCCAAAAAATATCTTCGGTGGAAGGTGGATTGAAAATACTTAATTGTCTAGACTTCTGTCTACCCCAGTATTTATAATGGCTTGAAGATATTTATTTATATATGTTTGCTGCATTTTATTATCAAGTTAGTATGACTAAGAGCTAGTTCCACTTCCGTACGACATTGAGAGACTCCGAAATTGTTTGCAGTGCATAATAAAATTGTAATCCTACGTGCAACCGCTAGTTGACTCGCAACTTGTACCTTGCAGTCTAATTAATAAAAAATGAACAGAAGTAGAGCCACGCATCAGCTTTTGCTGTTGCATGAATGGGCCGGCTCGACCGGGGAAGTACCACGACCTCACAGAATACCGGCGTGAAGTAGAAGTTTAACAAACTTCTGCGTTTCATCTGGAGAGTGCAGGTAACCGAGGTTCACACACCCCTCCGCCAATTCTGGGGCCGGGGGGCACTCTAAGGCCGGCAACGCATCTGCTATGCCTCTGGTATTGCGTGTGTTCATGGGTGTGGGTGTTCATAGGCGGTGGTAATCACTTACCATCACGTGAGCCACCTGCTCGTTTGCCTCCCTTTTCTATAAAAAAAGAATTGCTTTATACGAGTAATGCTTTGTAGCGATGTGAGAAATGTGTGCGAAAATTTTGATGGTTCTCTGCAAACTCTTTTGACCGTGCGGAATTATAAATACTTTTGTTCCAAAAATTTTGGCAGTTGTGGTACCGGTACCGGTATCAGGTGGGTGTCGTAAGAGACCTTGATAATATCAATGGCAACCGAAAGATCGCGGTATAACTATCTCGAAATAATATGAGACCAAATAAGCAGACTGGGCAGCAGCGTTCAAGGTACAAGGTCTGATACTGCGATCGCCAATCCTCTTGTCGGGCGTGACGATTATTGCAAAAAATATGCTAAGCAATTTGCTTATTAGGACAACGTGGATTTAAAAATTGCACTAAAATGGACGAAATAAATTACAACGCGTGACTTCCGCACCATACCACACGAAACGACATCTTAACCGCATCCATCAAAATTTGTAATCTGTTCCTTGCTACTCTTACGGGCGTCCGTGAAATATATTATCTTGGCTCTTATACACCTTACGACTTTTCCAATTCCACCATCTGTACATCCTATGTTCTTTTATGTTCACGAATTTGACTACTAAATGAATTTCAAAATAAAAGTCACTTTTCGAGAGGAAGTTCGAAAGGAATTTCGAGTCAAGAGACCCGAGTTCGATCCCCAGGTGGCAGGCTCGTACCAATAGGTTTTTCAAAAACTTATGAACGAAGTACATCGTTGGCTTAGACATAAAGACGGTGACGGGCTCACCACCTGTCACGTTGTCCCGAAAATATCTTCGATGGAAGGTGGGTCGAAGGGACTTCATTGTCTAGTCTAGACCTCTGACTACCCCTGTATTAGGAATTGCGTGAAGATATTTATATTATTTTCTTCATTAATTTCAAACAATATAAAATAATTATTATTTAATAAAATAATGAACGAGACTTAATAGTATAGAGTCTAATTTTATTTAGACGTCACGGTTTCAGATTAAATAATTAACCCGCTGTCTGCTGGAGTCAACGTCATGTTTAAGGTACATGGTCAAGAGGAGATTGAGGTTAAAACACCTACAGAAAGAAACGTAGTGATATATTATTTTTAGATGATAATTTCAAACGGCTTATACGATTATAGTAAAGGCCGGTAACGCGTCTGCTATTCCTCCGGTATTGCAAATGTTCACGGTCGGCGGTAATCACTTACCATCACGTGTGCAACTTGCACGTTTGCCTCCCTTTTCTATAAAAAAAAATTAATATTTAATTTTTTTAATAGTTAATTTTTTTTAAAGTAGTAAGGAACAGATTACAAATTTTGATGGATGCGGTTAAGATGTCGTTTCGTGTGGTATGGTGCGGAAGTCACGCGTTGTAATTTATTTCGTCCATTTTAGTGCAATTTTTAAATCCACGTTGTCCTAATAAGCAAATTGCTTAGCATATTTTTTGCAATAATCGTCACGCCCGACAAGAGGATTGGCGATCGCAGTATCAGACCTTGTACCTTGAACGCTGCTGCCCAGTCTGCTTATTTGGTCTCATATTATTTCGAGATAGTTATACCGCGATCTTTCGGTTGCCATTGATATTATCAAGGTCTCTTACGACACCCACCTGATACCGGTACCGGTACCACAACTGCCAAAATTTTTGGAACAAAAGTATTTATAATTCCGCACGGTCAAAAAGAGTTTGCAGAGAACCATCAAAATTTTCGCACACATTTCTCACATCGCTACAAAGCATTACTCGTATAAAGCAATTCTTTTTTTATAGAAAAGGGAGGCAAACGAGCAGGTGGCTCACGTGATGGTAAGTGATTACCACCGCCTATGAACACCCACACCCATGAACACACGCAATACCAGAGGCATAGCAGATGCGTTGCCGGCCTTAGAGTGCCCCCCGCCCCCAGAATTGGCGGAGGGGGGTGTGTGGGCCTCCGGTTACCTGCACTCTCCAGATGAAACGCAGAAGTTTGTTAAACTTCTACTTCACGCCGGTATTCTGTGAGGTCGTGGTACTTCCCCGGTCGAGCCGGCCCATTCATGCAACAGCAAAAGCTGATGCGTGGCTCTACTTCTGTTCATTTTTTATTAATTAGACTGCAAGGTACAAGTTGCGAGTCAACTAGCGGTTGCACGTAGGATTACAATTTTATTATGCACTGCAAACAATTTCGGAGTCTCTCAATGTCGTACGGAAGTGGAACTAGCTCTTAGTCATACTAACTTGATAATAAAATGCAGCAAACATATATAAATAAATATCTTCAAGCCATTATAAATACTGGGGTAGACAGAAGTCTAGACAATTAAGTATTTTCAACCCACCTTCCACCGAAGATATTTTTTGGACAACGTAACAGGTGGTAAGCCTGTCGCCGTATATGTATATCCATGCCAACAATATAAATCGTACATTCGTTTTGCAAAACCATTGCTACGATTCTACCACCTGGGGAACAATCACTCTTGACTCGAAATTCGATCACCCATCCATTCGACTATTATAAACATACACAACGATCTGTAAACATCCACTGCAGGCCATAAGCCCCTTCTGGATTGGCGATCGCAGCATTAGACTCCTCCCATGTTCTAAATCTGGTATTTTTTGAGATGGTTATCCCACCATCTATCCGATGTTTTAAGCCGATACCTTCTTTTTTCAGGTAAAAGGTGACATACATTGATAGACGCTATTACTATCACACATAGATTTAATGGTTGTAGGCAATATCTACTGCAGAACAATTATTAAACAGAGCAAAGACAAAATAAGCAATTAGAATTAAATTTAATACTTTTTTCTTTTAATACAGATAATGACACTCGTACATGGCAATCCCGTGTATCTTACAGACGGCACGCGATACTTAATAAGCTATGTACTTATTAAGTAGCAATTAATTGAATAGAAATAGTGACGTTCCATATGTCACAGTAAATCTGACCTTTGATCTTGACTCATCACACCTAAATTACACTAGAAGAAGAAATTCTATACGAATAAAAAATAAATAATAGTTTAAAAAAAACTAAAAAACACGCTTTTTAAAGAAAACCGCACTAAAAATAGAAAATAAATTTTAATTAATTAAATTTTAAAATCTATTTTCAGAAGTCACGATAGCTGAGTTGTTGGGTGGTCGGAATTTCGAGTCGAGAGACCCGAGTTCGATCCCCAGGTGGCAGTACCAATGAGTTTTTCAAAAAAACTAATGTACGAATTTCATCGTTGGTTCGACATAAAGACGGCGACAGGCTCACCACCTGTCACGTTGTCCCGAAAATATCTTCGGTGGAAGGTGGGTCAAAGGGACTTAATTGTCTAGACTTGACCTCTGTCTATGTCCCCCTGTATTGGGAATTGCGTGAAGATATTTACATTTATTTATAATTAATTAAAATTAAGAATAGCGTTAAAAATTTCAATAAATATAAATTAATAATAGTGTGAAAAAAAAAATATTTTTTTAAAAAAAGCGTTTAGAAGTATGATGGAGTTAAACTGAGTGACAGGACAAGGAATAGTGAGATAAGGAAACGTGGTGGTCTGAAAGAAGATGTAGTGATTAAAATTGAGAAAGGTATGCTAAGATGGTTTGGCCATGTCGAGAGAATGAATGAAGAACGATTGACGAAAAAAGTGTATAAGGCCAGTGTGAATGGAAGTGCAGGAAGGGGAATACCTAGGCGGACGTTTCGAGACCAAATCAGGTCCTGAAAAAAGGCCAGTTCAAGAGTACCCTAAATCGAAGAGAGTGAATGAAGGGAATAATGAAAGTGGACGAAGCGAAACAAGTATGTAAGGATCGTAGCAACAGTAGATCGTGGAAAGAAGTGGTCTCCGCCTACCCCTACGAGAAGGATGCGTGAGTATACTGCACTAGGATGTGTGATGCGTTTATTAATACTAAAGTGCTAATCTCCAGGTGTAATGCTGTTCGCACTATAATGTCATTCGATTCTAAGAGAATACTAAATTGTGTTTAGCTTGTAGTACTTCGTTTACATTTGTGTTTATAGATCGTGTCTGCCGGAGGATTACTCGCTTCACATAATGTATAATAATGGAAATGACGTACATTTTTATTTACCATAGTTCAGTGCTTTTTTCTTCACACATTTTTTCAGTGTTTCACGGAAGCTCATTTGGTACAACGTGACAGTCGATATCACTGTCGCCGCCTAAGTATCCAATCTATCGGTACAATATACTTAGATATATATATATATATATATATATATATATATATATATATATATATATATATATATATATATATATATATATATATATATATATATATATATATATATATATATATATATATATATATATATATATATATATATATATTTACAAAGATGAATATTTATATATCTCATCATTTCTATTATATCGAATCATTTATATATATAAACATCCTTTCCGTGTCTACATCGATACCGTGTATTATGGTATATACACAAACATTGGCGTAAGAATAATACCAACCTCTCTCTTTCCCGGGATGTTTTACGTTCTTTCCACGACCTCTTCACTGAAGCTTATTTAGGATAACGTGACAGGTTATGAGCCTGTCACCATCTTAGTGACCAAGATAACACTACAATACATTTACAATTACATGCATATTTATTTCTTCTGTATTTTATTTAAACTACAAGCATATACATAGTTCAAAAATACCAAAGCATTTCGATATTGAAACAAATTCTGATCAACACCGTAACTATACAGTGGAAAGTACATATCATTCCAAAATTCACTGAACCTTTAATTAACAGTATTCAAAATCACAAAGGCTATAAGATTACAATTTTTGCTTGTACCCAGTTAATTTTTTTTTTTGCTTGCATTTAAGCGTTACAGTATCCACTCGCAGCACACAGATGTAGACGCTCACTAGTTAACAAACATAGACCATTTTACTGTAATAACATATATGTATTATTACAGCGTTCAAATACTTTAATTATGTAAAATTATTAACACCTAGAGAAGCTAGATAAGTTAAAATTAATTAGTTACTTAAAATATACGTTGTTTTCTGTTCTCTTATGTTCGTCTTCGCTTTGCTTATAACATTTGTGCTCACCTATCTCTTCTGTGCGTACCTGTAGCTGTATTCTGAGTGTGTCAGTGCTATATAATAACGCTATTATAATTGTGGACTATATACTTTAAGTATCGTGTTTGACTCAATAAACCTAGGGCACCCATGTTGGTGACGCCGATAGAAACGCTCGAAACGTTCTTTAGTAAACAGTTACCTCCGCGACCACGCCCATTTTATGTTAACTATCAATCGAAATAAAATTTAAAAAAATTACGGAGGTTCATATTGTTGGGATTCCGTATTACTCGTTTCTGGTCTGGAGACCCAGAGATTTGGTTTTCCCAGATAAAAGACAATTTGCAATTGCAGGAATAACGGCCGACACTTAAAAATTTGCATCATGTGGTTTTACGTACTCTTACAGTACTCAGATATCATTCGTCCATCTGGAATACATAACATCAAGTACAGCATAGCTCACTACTTCCGGACAGTCAGGTCAGAGAGATCTTGGTCTTCACCACTACACCTGGCTCCCGAAAAGGACAAAAGCTGGAGACCATGCGGAGACTATCGATCACTGAACGCAAGAACTGTGTCTGACCACTACCATACGTCACATCCAGGACTTATTTTTTTATAGAAAAGGCCGGCAAACGAGCTGGCGGCTCTTACGTGATGGTAAGTGATTACCGCCGCCCATGAACACCCGCAATACCAGAGGCATAGCAGATGTGTTGCCGGCCTTAGAGTGCCCCCAAATTAGGGGAGGAGGTTATGTGGGCCTACGGTTATCTGCACTCACCAGACGAAACGCAGAAGTTTGTTAGACTTCTACTTCACGCCGGTATTCTGTAAGGTCGTGGTTCTTCCCCGGTCGAGCCGGCCCATTCATGCAACAACAAAAGCTGATGCGTGGCTCTACCACTGTGAAAAGCTTAGCTTGCATTAAGTAACATTATTTCTAAGGTAACTTTATAGGGCTTGTTATGTATGCGTGCATGCGTGCGTGCGTGCATGCGTGCATGCCAGCGTGCGTGCGTGCATGCCAGCGTGCGTGCGTGCGTGCGTATATGTATGTATGTATGTATGTAAGTAAGCCAATTTAGAAAATTGTTCGAAAGGGTATACATTAAAACAATATAATACTATTCGGACGTCCTTGATTTCTTATTGCTTAAGCGCGCTGAATAACAAATAGTCTACTGTTTTCCAGCAGACTATTTGTTAGGTTGTTGGTACTTGCTTTTAACATAAGTTTTACTATTGCGACTATGACGACGGACCTGTTACGTTGTCCTGAGAATATCGGTGGAAGGTGGGTCGAAGGGACTTAATTGTCTAGACTAGACCTCTGTCTACCCCTGTATTAGGAATTGCGTGAAGATAATTATCAATTATTTATTTAAAAATTGCGTACAATGTGAGGTTTTACGACGCTCTCTCATTGAATATAAATATAAAAATTAAACAAATGATTTTTAGGGTTTTCTTCGCAGACTAAAATGTTCTTCCCATGGCGTAACATTCAATGAGGGCGACGATAAAATTAATTGGCAAATTTTCTTTGGAATGTTTGTAATGTGTATTGTATGAAAGTTATAGCACAAGGGAGATGTATCACATATTTAAAAAGTAAAGAGTGAAAAAAAATGAAATTTTTCAGATACAAAGATGAACGAACTAATATAATAGTGGCATTTTTCTTTCAGTGTACATATTCTCAAAAACGTCCGGTCAAAGATTCGTGGTCATGGCGATGGATCGGTACATCATAAACTTGTCGCATGTCGGGGATATAGAGATATCGTGCTATTAATACATTAATAAAATATTCCTTTACAGACCTAACCAGCCTCCCTGAAAAATTTATCCTTTAAATTGTATATACAAATAAAATGTTTGGAGTTAGAGGTTACGCTATTTTGGCAGTTTACGTTATATAACTTTGCCAAGGAACTGCAAGATGAAAAATAGAAACTTCGCTGGCGACTTGCTCGCAGGAGATACAATCTAACTTTTGATATAACGTGCGCAACTGTGATCAATATCCTTAATACTTCCAGGTCTCGAGATACAGTTCGAGTTTGTCGTTCCTTTCGAGTTAGTGAATTAGTTTGTTACCAAGTATACGTTTCACAAATACGGTAAGTACAGTACAAGTACGACACGTATTTGTTATCTAAACGTCGGAATCCGATCACCTAACCACTCGGCTATCATGAATAATATTAATAATAAAAGAAAAAAATATACATAAAATATCTTCACGCAATTCCCAATACAAGGGTAGACAGAGGTCAAGTCTAGACAATTAAGTCCCTTTGACCCACCTTCCACCGAAGATATTTTCGGGATAACGTGACAGGTGGTGAGCCCGTCGCCGCCTTTATGTCCAAGCCAACGATGAAATTCGTACATAAGTTTTTGAAAAACTCATTGGTACTGCCACCTGGGGATCGAACTGGGGGTGTCTCGACTCGAAATTCCGACCACCCAACAACTCGGCTATCGTGACTTTTTTTTTTAATAATAAAGAAGATAATACGTAATAGACTCAGGCGGTAGGGCAATAGTAAATGGCACATATTACTTGCTCCGAAGAGCGGAAGAGCTGTCTTATGTACGAAATTTCAATACTTCTAAATCAAATTCAAAACCGAAGCCACGATAGCCGAGTGGTTGGGTGGTCGGAATTTCGAGTCAATAGACCCGAGTTCGATCCCCAGTACCAATGGGTTTTTCAAAAACTTATGTACGAATATCGTTGGCTTGGACATAAAGACGGCGACGGGCTCACCACCTGTCACGTTGTCCCGAAAAATAGTTTCGGTGGAAGGTGGGTCGAAGGGACTTGATTGTCTAGAATCGACCTCTGTCTACCCCTGTATTGGGAATTGCGTGAAGATATTTTTTTTTAAATCAAATTCACTCTTACCTTTAATTTGTCTCTCTGATACACTCTCACAGCTACACCGCTACACCGTAGCTTGTTGAACCCAAGGATAACACAAATGGTACTTTTATCTAGAAAAAACAAACAATTTTGTGCGATGGAGTATAGATCCATCCTCCTGGGACAGAGCGGTAGTCAGGTCGTGAAATAAAATGCGTTAACTCACTATCTTTGTTATAGTTGAATACGTGTTTTAAATTGTTTAAATGAACCGACTCCGAATAGATCGCGGGACAACTATCTCAAAAAATACCAGAGTAAAGCTCAGGGGGCAGCAGCGTCTCAGGTGCAAGGTCTGCTCTTCTGGTACTGCGATCGCCAATCCGTGAATTATTTACAGGAACAAAATTATCTTTATATTTACAAGATTTCTTAACGACTACAATCATGATTCTAATACTTGAAAAGTACGAAGAAAGAACGAAGTTGATTTATGAAAACGGAATATCAGATGAATGAAACTGTGTACATAACTTTTTGGAACATCCCATTGATTTCAGCCTTGAGGATCGAACTCAGGTCCCTTGAATCGAATTCTGTTACTTATTGTACTGTATAAAAATATTCGTACAGTCTACTCCTCGCAGCATGGTAGCTTGATCATAGAATCCAATGATGACATGTTATTTATTTTTATTTTTGTTTACATTTGGGTCTTTGTGGTAACTTCGTTGATTGTTATTCAACTTCAGCTACTTACTTTGAGATCAGAGCAATGTTCGTATGTACAATGTGCTGTTCACATTTTTTTTATTAATATTTCTTTATAGGTAACGAACAATTTATATATACACTAATAACTAATTTAAAATATAATTAAAAAACGAGAGATATAGAATTGAATGTGAAGCGACACCTGAGACTATCCTCTTATAATGCAAAACCTACAGTCGAATGCGTGTAAGCGAGCTGTATAGGTATCGGATTAGTCCAACTAAATGTTGCTTGGAAAATTATTTTTCAATTAATACTTTTCCTACAGGGACATAGCAAAAGATTTAAATTACAAAATACTAACATTGTTACAGGGGCCTCTGCCGAATGGTGGGATTTGACATTATCGCTACGCTTGGCAAGCGAATTGGCGATCGCAATATTAAACACCTTGCCTCTCAGACACTGCTGGCCATCAACAGCAGTAACATTTTAAGGGCAGTAACCAATTGCAGTTTCAGGGCTTTTTCGTCAGTCGCCTCGTACGACACCCATGGTAGAGAGTGGTGTATTCTTACGTCGTAACCACATGACAACTGGCTATGATAATAATTTGCCCTAACAGATGTAAATATTATATTTTTTACTTCCTAAATATTGCATTTTTCTACTAGTTGATCCAGCAAAACTTCGTACTGTACCAGAATCAATAACTTTCGTAATAATTCATAAAAAATATCTTCACTCATAACTTCACAAACACTTCACATAATTTCCCAAAACAGGGGAAGACAAAGGTCTAGGCAACTGAATCGTTTCGATCCCACATTCACCGAAGATAGTTTTGGGATAACGTGACAGGTGGTGAGCCCGTCATCGTTCTTCTTCATGTCCCAGCCAACTATATAGTTCATCTTTATGTACAAGCCAACGATACAAATTGTACATAAGTTTTTGATAAAACCCATTGGTATAAGCCTTGGAGATCAAACACGTCTTGACTCGAATTTCGATAACCTAACCATCGTGTTAATTTATGGCCCGAATCAAATTCCTTATCAAGAATTAATTAAATAAAATCTTCACGCAATTCCCAATACAGGGGTAGACAGAGGTCGAGTCAAGACAATTAAGTCCCTTCGACCCACCTTCCACCGAAGATATTTTCGGGACAACGTGACAGGTGGTGAGCCAGTCGCCGATTATTATATTATTATCCGATTATTATTAAATTTATTAAAATAATTTAATATAAATATTTTTTCTTAATAAAAATTCACGATAGTTGATTGGTTGGGTAATCGGAATCCGAGTTTAATCCCCAGGTAATAGGCTCGTACCTATCAGTTTTTTTTCTGACTTATGTACCGTTTACATCGTTGTCCTGATATAAAGACGACGACAGGCTTGCCACTTGTCACGTTTTTCCATCCAGTTTGTTTTGATGATCTAAAGACATTCACCTTAATGTGCATGTATAGTCCTATCATTAATATTATCTTTATGTACAGGATATTGCATAAGAATGAGATTTGAGTGTTGTTTCCACAACACTCTTAAGATGGTGTCAGGGTATATTTGGATCCCGAAGTAAGTCGCTGAAGTACTTTCGTTATAAAAACAGAAACAAAAAAGGTACTTCAAACATCCAGACCTGAGACTTTACATAGAAAACAAAGAAACAATGCTTAGAAAACCACTGATCATTGAACCATTTATCGGTCCGGGAATCGAACCCGTAAACGAAGAGCTAACGAAGCTATAAAAACCGAAATGTGAACTGTCCACTATAAGTATTATTTATAAATTATCGGAGGATCCCGATAATTAATAAATACTTACGTAATGTAATGGACAATTGTTTCGTAAATTCACAGTGAAGGTCATAGAGATAATCGCTTACAGAAGTTGTACCGCTTCTCTTTCGTATTTATAAGTGTAGTTGTCAAGTTTAACATGGATTTAGTATCTCAATTTGTATATCTCATTTTCCTTATAATGGGGTAGACATTGATCTAGATAAGTTCTTTCGATCCATCTTTCACTGAAACTTATTTCGAACATCGCACCATGGGGTGAGTCTATTGTAGACTCAGTGTCCAAACCAACGGTGCAATATACTAACACAGATATATATTATGCAATTTTATTGATTTTTAAAGCATATTTATGCTGAACTTTTATGTTATTAAATGAAAGAGAAGAAAAGTTAAAATTTCAACTGACACGGGCGGGATTCGAACCCGTGACCTTCGCCGATCCGTGGCGACGCTCTTACCTCCGAGCCACCGTGTCTGACACGCATCAGTTGAAATTTTAAATCTGTATTCTTTTATATTACTTATGCTTTGTTAATATTACATGAACATTTAGGCGTCAGGAAGCTTTGCACCATATGGATTCCTCATCATTTATCGCATGGACTGCTGTCGTAGTATGTTAGAATAGATCAACCGAAGCGACTCGAATAGCTGTATTTGACATCGTCACGGAATCCGAAATCAAAACATAATCTACTCAGTGGGTGTTCCATTTAAAAGATCGACCAACTACGCTGAAGAAAGGAAGAAGGCCACTAAGAGGAGTAAGTAAAAATAAAGATTTGAAATTCCAATTGAGGCGTGAAGAACATGGTGGCTCGGTGATAAGAGCGTTGCCATGGGACATTTGTGGGTTCGAATCCTACCCGTGTAAGTTAATTTTATTAAACTTATCGTTAATTTAATAACAGAAATTAGGAAGTTGGTAATTTATCTTTTTTTAGGTATGGTAATCGAATGCGGGCGAAGCCGAAAGTGAAAAGCCAGTTAATTCATAGATAAAATAATATTTGTGTTCGTGTTTTGTTCAATTCTATTAATTTTGTGATTCCCTCTACCCGAGATGGAATAGACTTCAATCACATATAATAATTTCGACTCCATTATCGTATCATCAGTACTGTAGCAGCGTTATCCGAATACATCAGTGTGACACATACCAATCTCTGTGATCGATTGCTGCACTGCTTTGCAATACAATGATTAATTGTTTTCATCTTGTGGTTGTAGGTACGTAGGGTCTATCTCAAACAGGCCGTAACTAACAATTGATTTATTATGCGCAGTATTCAATATCATAATTGGACAACAAATAAATATGGGCAACTTCACATACATTTCTCTTATCCCATAGGAAGTGCGACGGAAGTACCGCAAACACACAGATTTAAAAAAGTGTTTTTCTACTTTGTGCCATCTGGGAATTGACAATAATGGTTATTATAGAAAAAGTTACTTCGCAACATTCCGCATGCAAATATAAAAAGGTATATGTTACCTGGTCGGAAGAGAAGAAGAGCCCCACCCTCCTTCCCACCCCAATAATGGTTATTTTAGTCCACCATCTGTCGACAGCCAAAGATATTCCAACGGCTTTTTACTTAGAGATCAATTATTATAAATACTTCTGTGAATTATGAGCATGTTAGCTATTGCTAAATATAAATGTTGGGTAAAGAGAAGCTCTTTCCTTTATTTAGCATCCAAAATAGTAAATAAATATCTTAAAGCAATTCCCAACACAGGGCTTGTAAGAGGTTTAGAAAATATAGTCGTGTCGACCCACCTTTCACCGTAGATATTTTTGGGACAACGTGACAGGTGGTGAGCCCATCGCCGTCGGAATATCCTAGCCAACTTCTTCGACCGTCCTTCAACCCACCGAAGAGGTGGAAGGTGGGTTGAAGGGACTTAATTGTCTAGACTAGACCTCTGCCTACCCCTGTATTGAGAAATACGTGAAGATATTTACATTTATTTATAATACTTCGTGAGAGGTCCTCAACTGAAGAATGTAAGAATAAATCCTATGTCAGGGTAATCTTGTATGGACCGTCAACTATTTCTTTGTTTTCATTGTGTTGAAATGAAGAAGTTAAATATTTTTTTTAAAGTATGGCGCGTCTCTTATCATTAAATGTTATTTATTATATTGTAAATCTACAATCCTTGACTTACTGAATTAATAAATTGTATTTATATTTATTAGTTATAATTATAGGCCTAGATGGTATCGGCCTTCACATTTAGCCTTAAGTCCCGGGTATGATTCCTGGTCGGGTCAATTTAGAAAACCATTTCACATTTAGAAAAAAATATTTTACATTTCTGTCAATTTGTTGTTGTTTATTTGTCAAATGTCAATTTCAATTTAATCGTGGCGAAGTTCTTTATTGTCTACCCTAGCGTCGACCAAGGTATTGAGAAAATGGATTAGTATTGAAAAAAAAGATATAAAGTTAACAACAGAGTTATGGCCACGATCGTTCCACTAAGTTAACTGGCCCAAAAAAAATTTAAACAATTCAAAATTAAAATTCCGAAAAAAATTGCATCGTTCGAAAAAAAAAAAATTTCGACATCTATTCTGTTCAATAAAGCAACAACTTCATTATGAACAGACGATACATCTTTGAAAGGCCGGCAGCGGACGCCCCTCGTTCCGTAATAATCGATTTCTTTAAAAAGATCCACTCTGTTGCATGCATTTTCAATGTGACTTCTGCAATACCTCTTTTGTTATCCTTCCTATTGTACTAATTCTTATAAGGAGAAAAAGGTTTTTCATATAGATTGCAAACATAAACGCTTGGAATGGGGCTGCGGTAGCTGAGAGGTTGAATGATCGGTACTTGGATTAGGAGATTCGAGTTCAAGCACTTGTCGCGTAATTATCGGTGGTGGCGTATGTGAGCTGGTGTCTAGTGTAATGCCTGTGCAGTGGTGATGGAGCATTCAGCAGAGTTAGTGCACGCATAGCATTTGTAGTCACGATAGCTGAGTGGTTGGGTGGTCGGAATTTCGAGTCAATAGACCCGAGTTCGAACCCCAGTTGGTAGGCTCGTACCAATGGGTTTTTTCAAAAACTTATGTACGAATATCGTTGGCTTGGACATAAAGGCGGCGACGGGCTCACCACCTGTCACGTTGTCCCGAAAATATCTTCGGTGAAAGGTGGGTCGAAGGGACTTAATTGTCTAGACTCGACCTCTGTCTACCCCTGTATTGGGAATTATATATATATATATATATATATATATATATATATATATATATATATATATATATATATATATATATATATATATATATATATATATATATATATATATATATATATATATATATATATATATATATATATATATATATATATATATATATATATATATATATACATAAAAACATTATATATTCAATATTATGTAAATTTCTAATAGGTTTAAGGCATACTTCTCACAAATTAAATAAAAAAGTTATTGAAATTCATTTTAAATTTCCTCACTTAGTTTATTTCATAAATATGACAGAATATTTTTCTGTATTTTGTGTATAAATTGCATCATTTATACACAAAATCGCTTACTCTGCTCGCTTAAGACTGTGTCCTTTACTAAATTAAGGGAGGAAGATAGTTGTTTCATCTGAATTGTAAAAATGGAACATTAATAAAAAAACTGTTTACGACACTCGATAGATAGAACATAAAACATATAAAACAATTTTTTTAAATATTTTTTTTTTAAATTTTCTTACACTAATTTTTCAGCTAATGTGCGGCGAGGTTTGCCTTTTAATTTACATTCGAAGGCATTTTAATTGAAATTCCTCCCTTGCGGGTAAATATCTCAATATTTAAAGATTTCCATTCCATTCATGTTATTTTGTACTAACTTTCATTGGACTAATTATATCCACTGTTAATATAAATGAAAACTTTAAATACAAATTAAAAACCTGTGTCGGGATCAAAGCAATTCTTGTTTCTGTATCTCGATTTTTACAAGTCCTGTCCATTTCACGGTCTTATGCTGCTACACAGACTCATTTTATATTATTTTTTCATGTAGGGCAACATTATTTTATGTTCTGTGTAATTCCATTTTTTTGCTTTGTTTTGTATCTATTTGTGATTAGACCGTGAATAAATGTTTTTCTTTCTTTCTTTCTATTTGATCGGGTTAGGGTTTTTGTGGTGCCTTCGTTGTTACCAATTCCCATACAACAAGTTCTTACATTGGCATCGGAGCAATGTATGTGATGTTGTAAAAAGTTCCTTGTAAAATATCAAATTCACGTATTTTCAATACTGCGGTAGTCAAATACATTTTATTTATTTCATTTTGTTAATAAAACAAACAGCAATTAAAACATGATAGTAAGCTTATACTAACACAAACATGGAGACATTATATATTTTTACATATCAATAATGAAGCCCTTTTGACTTCATTTCACTGGAGTGTATTTTAGGCAACGTGATAAGTGGCCACTTCGTCTTATCAGAATTCAAATCGGAATATCAAAGACTCGGATTAAATTGACTGAAGAAATTTGGCTTAGCTTGGATTCTAAGATAGCGATAGGCTCACCACCTATCACGTTGTACCAAGCTTCGGTGAAAAGTGGGTCGGAAGTGCTTTATTGTCTAGACCTCTATCTAACCCTAGTATTGAGATACCCTCTTCTAGTATTGAGAAAATACATGATGAAATAAAAAATATGTAGCTTACTACTACTTACCTATCCATAATTCATCCATAACTCAGGTACAAACATTCATATTTATCACACAATTTTGCCTGAGTGGTATTCTAAACTGTTACCCTGCGATACCAACTACCAACAAGGTCAAAAAAGTCACGATAGCCGAGTGGTTGGGTGGTCGGAATTTCGAGTTAATAGACCCGAGTTCGATCCCCAGTTGGTAGGCTCGTACCAATGGGTTTTTCAAAAACTTATGTACGAATATCGTTAGCTTGGAAATAAGGCCGGCGACGGGCTTACCATCTGTAACGTTGTCCCGAAAATATCTTCGGTGGAAGGTGGGTCGAAGGGACTTAATTGTCTAGACTCGACCTCTGTCTAGGGGTAGACATAGTATTAGGAATTGCGTGAAGAAATTTTATTTATATATAACAAGGTCATATGATCGTATATAATAAACATAAACTTTTCATTTATTACTTCAATCTAAATTTCTTAAAAAATATTTCAGAACACTCGGCACTTAATCTTATGAAATAATAATGTTCTATTAGATGAAATATTCTAATAGTTTCCTAATTCCTCAAAGGAAGGCTAATTTTCACTGCCGACATATAATCCCTTTGTTCGCAAGGTAACTCACCTGTGGGTGTCTGAACTCGAACTCCGTAAAGCCATGTCAGCGGCCGGCCTAACATCTGATGACCAAAAGAGCGTTTCGGTAGAAGTTTATTGGAATAGAGATTACGTTTAATTTATCAAATTCGAACGCAACATGCTATATTGTGTTGTTTGTGTTTTAAATGTTGCTTCTAATAATTCACTTTCTTTTTTTTCAAAGCCATAGCCATAGCTTCTTATATCTCCATATGAGAAGCTCACTAGTGGCGGATTCCGTCGTCGTCGTCGTTGTCGGATTTTTTTAACAGTGGTAGAGCCACGCATCAGCTTTTGCTGTTGCATGAATGGGCCGGCTCGACCGGGGAAGTACCACGACCTCACAGAATACCGGCGTGAAGTAGAAGTCTAACAAACTTCTGCGTTTCGTCTGGCGAGTGTAGGTAACCGGAGGCCCACACACCCCCTCTCCCAATTCTGGGGGCACTCTAAGGCTCAACGCATCGGCAATGCCTCTGGTATTGCGGGTGTTCATGGGTGGTGGTAATCACTTACCATCACGTGAGCCACCTGCTCGTTTTCTATAAAAAAATCAGGAAAAATATCAACGTTCTACATCGCGCTATCGAAGTTCGCACGATTACAAGCATATATACGATTACCGATAGTGCATACTGGTGGAGGAGACGTTCTCCCTAGGTCTCGATCACTCGACCTAGCGGGTAGTTAACCTTTTCCTGCAGCACATCATCCGCTACACAAGTAAAGATTCAAAGTCAGGATTTTAAGTAACACGGATAAACATTTCTATTATAAATGTCACGAACTATTTTAGAGAATAAAATGCGTATTATCAAATAACGTACGTACGTAAATAAAATACGTCAAATCCTTAGAAAAGTTTCAGCTTAGCAAATGATATTATTAAATAATTTCTTCGTGTTTTAAAAGTGAAATGCTTGAAGTTTTAAATGCGAATGCGAGAATACTTCAGTAGAAAATTAAAAAGGATTCTTTTTAAAGACAATAATTTGAATTTCATCTAAGATTTCAAAAGTTAATTGCATAATTCAATAATAATAAATAAGCTTTGGCGGAAAGTGGGTCGAAAATTTTTCGAGATAGTTCTATGGTTATCTGTCGTTAGCCATTTACGTTTAAATAGCTCGTGCGCATACATATTTTTGTACAGTTGGCTAAATAATTATTATACAGTCCACAGTCTTTTATTTATAAGGTCCCTAATAAGGTCCTCAACACCTAGGAAGCCTCTTACGTAATCCAAAGGAATAGAGAGGGTGGTATATTTGCTTAATTATTTCAGTGGCAGTCACGTTCAAGCAAGTGCAGTTTAGGACGATCCCCTAAAAGATAGAGTGGTTACCTGCTTAACAGTGCGGGGAGAAGGAGAAACGTTTGCCGAGCATAGAGAGATAGTAAACTTAATAAGCTGCTTGTCAATGTTTAAAATTTAAATATCCGTATAAAATTTAATGTATTGTATTTTTGTCGAAAAAGGAAAGGACAATTTCTCTATAGAGATCACACTTTTTTGTTCCTATCGAAATAATTCAATACCCAAACTGAAATAATAATAATTTTTATTATTTCTGTAAAAAACTTCAAAAACTATATTCAAATTGATCGAGTCATTACCAAGTGTTAGTTTTTAGAACTGGCCACTTTTAAAGAATATAATAAAAATAAGTTTGAATTTTGAAAATAGAACTCTTTGCTAATATTATTGAGTACTAATTTCATTCATTTGTGTCTTTTACGATTTGATGGCAAATTGAAATTTGTCTGTGTCACGCCAGTATGAACTTAAAACGAGAAAATTTTCGTACTATGATTTTTTATGACTTTTGGTATCATTTAAGTCAATAAGAATATTATGACATACTTCGATTGGCCTTTCACGATGAAAGCCATTCTATTGCCACTGTAAATAACTGGTTTAATCAGTTTAAACGTGGTCGCACCAATCTCAATGATGCTCCGCGTAAGGAACGGCCTTCTACGGCGACGACTGAAAATAACATTAGTGTAGTGCAGTTTATCATAGAGATTGATCCAAGAGTTTTTTCCATTCAGCAGATTCCAAGAGTTCCAGAGATTCCAAGAGTTTTCCATTCAGCAGATTTGGCCAAGCTTAGGCATTGGTATGACTCAAGTATACAAAATTATTATTATATTTTATATATTATTATTATATTCTCCATAAACATTTAGCCGTTAGGAAGCTTTGTGTCCGGTGGATATCTCAACATTTGACCGGGGCACAAAAACTCCGTCGTGTTGATTAGTGCCGGGAAATGGTACAAAGATTTAACGGTTCAAAAGCTGTGTTCGACATACTTACGGGTGACGAAAGCTGGATTTATTGCTATGAGTCGGAAACTAAAAGAGATCTGCTCATTGGCTGTTTCCTTCCGGGGAGTTGCCAACTAAATTGAAGAGAGGTCGAAGTGCAGGAAAAAAGATGGTAGCTTCATTCTACAGAAGGACCGGCCATTATGCATCAATTATTTTAGAAAATCAAAAGTCATTTACTGCAGAGTGGAATACTAACAAATGTTTGCCATTTGTTTTGGAAAAAGTTCGAGAGAAACGACCTCGCGGAAGGATCCTCCTTCACCGTGAAAACGCCTTCTCGCATACCGCCGGACAAATGATTGACTATTTTGCGTCGTCAGACGTGGAATTGCTGGGTCACCCGACCTCGCACCTCGTGATTTTTATTTATTTCCGAAAATAAAAAAAATGTCTTCGAGGATAACATTTAATGGACGCCAAGGAAGCAGTGGCTGCGTTCTAGAAGGCCATAGAAGAGACCCCTAAGGACGAGTGTACAAAGTGATTTTCTCGGTGATTCTATCGAATGTAGCGATGTTTTGATATAATGGAATGAAATAAAATTTGAACTATTTTGAAAAGATGTAATAAAAATAATAACTTCCAAAATTGCTCAGTTTTTGATTTTCTAAGAACTTTCAGTGTCACCCTCGTACATAGAAAGACATTTAGATTTTATTTCGAATGCAATATCTGTTCAATAATAGAGATATATTGCGGTTCTGACTGTGCACGTATTGACTCGACTCAAATCGACTGTTGGACGTGCGAAGACAGGTGGATTGGGTTTCAATTTATCGGTGCTCATACTATTGCATATTTTTACTTTCACATTTCCCATTCTGGTGAAAGCAGAGCTCCAGTAAACGAAGTCTTTTCGACCCAATATTCACTGGAGCTTATTTGAGGACAACCTGGTGAGTTTATCGTCTTCGTAAGATCTCAGTGCTATGCGTCCACTCTGAGGCCCCGGGTTGGATTCCCGGTCGAATCAACGTAGAAAACTTTTTCCAATTATTTTCGTGTGTTGATGTTTGTGGTAACTTCGTTGTTTCGAGGATTTTTCGATGATGTATCAACCTATGTACGTATGTAGTTATTATTATTATATTATAGTGTCGGCCTGTTTAAGTCCAATGCATGACATAGGCCACTCCCATAGGGAATATTTGAGGATTGGTGATCGCTGTGCCAGACCACTCGCACCTCAGACACTGCTGCTCATCTTCGATCTGATTATTTTGGTCTGATATTTTTTTAGAATCGAAGAATGTGAAATTAAAGGTCTCCGTTTGAATGCTAATAAAACTAAGGTTCTGGTATTGGAAAGGGACGAAGAAAGAACGAAGTTTGAAATATGGGTAAATCAGCAATGTCTAACACAGGTGATGTGATAACAATTCGGTTGATGAACTTTTGTTCAGTTTGTCAGTAATTTTTAAGACCTTAATAAATATGTCAGCACTGAATCAGTGATCACAGTAGAATTCCTAACAGGAGACCAGAATTCGATCCCTTTTCTTTGGAGAAACTGCAGGCGCCTTGCTATTGCGTACAGTTTTTACGAATTTCCTTGACAAGAAGATGGCGACAGGCGCATCACTTATCAGTTTGTCCCAAATAAGCTCCGATGAAATGTATTTTGAATGGAAATTTTCTTGAAATATATGTACCCTAGTATTAAATTAAACTGAAATTAAGAATAACGATTAATTTATAGTGAAATAAATGCAAGATTAAATGTTGATTAATCTAAGCTCCAACTGTTACTAAGTACTGTACCGCCGAACTAGTAACTACCTACCGAATACTTGGCTCCCTATAACAGTTATGAAGGTCTGGATTTTATAACTCTAGGACTACACGCGTATTTTGCCTGAAGCGTGAGTCATATAACAACGTGACATAAAGCCTGGAACTGCAAAACTTCCATTGGTTTATTAAAAAGCAATGACATTCTTCCATCAACATGCGAGCTAGGTAATACTTAATATTACCTTGACCTGAATAACACTTTAGAGTGCTGGGGCGCCATCGCATCAAAGTTATATTATGCTTCAATTACTTTTAGTGAATGATCTTGTACCTTTAACTATATTTCTATTGGCTATGTGGTATCGGCGTGAGAATTTATTCCCCCTTTCTTCCCGAGAATCTCATCTGAGTCGACTAAAAGAAAAGCCTTGAAAATTGCAATGGCTGCCGTCAGATGGCGGGATAGCCGTTTCGAAAAATATTATAACGAAATTCAGTAGATAGGCGAAAGGTAACGTTTAAAGTGCGGATGTTTGGCACCACAATCGCCAATCCAATTGCTAAGCGTGACTTGCCAGTCGTTATGGAAAATCCTTTACGAGAGACGCTTATATCCTACACAGAACTTTTATAGACCATTATATATGTTTATGAAACCAACGGGAACAAAGGCGTATCATACTCTTACGCCAACACCACATGCACATCATCTATCATCTTGATAAAAAAATTTCCTTGCAGTTCTCTTGCTGAACAGATTTGAAGGGTCACTCACTGATAGGTAAGTAATTTTAGAAGTAGAATCTTAGTCTTATCGCGAAACTTTATTTTAGAAAAAGAGAGATTCGCGATAATCATCAAAAAGTTACTGTTTAGTTAAAAATATATTGAGAACATTTATTCAGAAAAGCTTTTTATGGTTATGTTTACATTACTTAGAAGCAATTCATGCTCATTGTTTAGATTGATTAAACGTTTAACTTAGAGTTATAAATTATTAATCTTAAATATACATGCTACCAAAATCTACAAATTAGTTCAAGTAGCAATTCTTAAGAAAACAAATTTCGAGGAAATTTCGTCAAGAATAATAATAGGTAGGCATTACAAGATGGCCTGGCCACGCTTTCACTTGGTGGGGTAATGATTTACGTCGTGTTGCGAGATGTCTAAATAGTATACTGTAAGTACTACATCTGAATGAACAGACATATATACCTAGGGACAGCACACATACATGACTCTGATTCCAGAATAAGCAGTTTAAGTATTTGTGATACCTTCGTGGTTTCCGCTTCTATAACAATTTTAGAATCGGAAATAACGAAGGTGTTACATATAACCACACCTAAGATAGTGAAGAAAAGATGACGACTACTTTAACCTGTCTCGGAATTGAACCCAAGACCTCAGAGCATGCAACACCTTGAAAATTTGTAGTTATTGTGTTCGGCTACGGACGCTCTCAAAAATTTGTAGACTTTAAAAGTTAAGAATGTAAGAATTGTGACTATAGGTACTTCTTTTTTCGTTTGTAATTGTAAAAATCGTTTCACGTGTATCCCCTAGATGCTAATTATAATAATAATTTTTACACTTCCGCGGAGGTCCGCATATATTTAACAGAATATATTATACTTAATATTATTAGAATTATAGTACATTTAAGAGTCCGCTCAAATACGTCTGGGGGCAGCTTGATAATGATATCGAGATGTGCGCTTATAGTAGATTCCTTCTCTGCTTAGGAGTCGCCTAAGTATAGACTGGTATAGATGCATTCCATATTAGTCCTCGGAGGTACCCCGTATCTGTAACCTTCTTTTTTTGAAAAGGTTTCCAGGTGTCACGGGCTGCAGTAGTAATATCAGGTGGAATGTCAGCTCATTCCTCATCCTACTCCCGTGGGAAATTACACTAGGGAGTTAGTAATTAGGCTTGTGTCAGTTATATTAGTCCACGTAGGCGAAAATCTAGTTACTATGTATAAGAAGCTCTGTAAAAAATTACAAATATTAAAAAAATCCTTCTGATGGGCTGTAAAGAACAAAAAAAAGCATGCGTTCTTAATTTTCGTAGAATGTATGTTGTTGTTATAAATAATACAAGTATGTATCGGAAAAGTAAAAATCTCGACACATGTACTTTACGGTCAATGATGTCAATCCCAGTAATCTGTCAGTTTATATGTATTTTCTTTTTCTTAATCTATTACATTTATAATATTTCGATAATTCTAATTTAAGTTAAACAAGTAAGCAACCACTTACCGCGATTTATTTAACATCTGTTAGGTCACAACAAACTATTTTAATAAAGTAATATTAATTAAGAACTTCAATATTAATTATGTACAGTTTTTCTCGCAACTTTCAATTTCAGACTACTTAAAAATTTAAACATGAATTGTTACTTTTAAATCAGTGATTACTGCAATTGGTAAAATTTATCCGAACTATTAATACAAACATATTAATCCTTAGCTACAAATGATACAAATTTGAAATTTTTGCACGTATGTTAATCCTTTGAAAAATGTTTTCAAATTTATTAAGATGTATTTTGTTGTGTTTAAAGTATGCAAGTAATGCTGGAATTTTTGGTTAAGAAATTTTAACTTGAATTATCTCTCTTTTGTACGCCTCTTAGGGGACCTGATGTCATTTGTTAGAATTTATTCTAACTGCTAAGTCGTTACCTCCTTACAAATACCATAAACTTAAATTTTCATCATAATGCAGAAATGTTGACTTTAAATCGTCTAAACCATGCTGGTTTTTAGTTATTCAATAAAACAATACTAGTGTTTTATTAGCTTATCTCTCTCACTCTAATACTTTAACCATTTATCGTAGTTAAAACATTCCCTGACGTGAGTACAAAGTTTGCAATCATTTTGAAAAATGATGTTTTGATTTCTATAGCCCTTCAAATCAAATCATTTATTCATCGACATAAGAAAATACATTCGTTTATCGATAGTCATTTTTAATCTACCACCGTTTCGTTATAAACCTTATTACGAAACGGTGGTCTAACGGAAAAGAAACAGGCGAAAGAAAATCCGTAGGTATCCTCTTTTTTGGTCAATATTTTTAACAATGTAATGCATTATACTAATATAATGTGATATTTTCTAGAAATAGCTTCGGAGCGATCACTTCATTCCCAGGATTTACTGTCATTAATATATTCATAAATATTATAATAACCCTACCTATAAAGCTTTTCTTTAATAAATTTCTTAAACCTGTTAATAGGCGGCTTTGCACATTTACCGGGACTTTGTTGTAGAAGCATATACACCGCCCTAAGAATGAGGTACTTACTCTATGGAGTCTAGTAACCGGTGTTACAAACTTATGTTTGTTCCTAGTATTTACATTATGTACATCAGAAGTCTTGCTAAAAGTATAATTTTTTTTTGCACGTACATTAAATTTTCATATATGTATTGAGAAGCCAGTGTAAAATATTAATTTCTTTAAATTTCTCTCTAAGAGTTGCTCGGGAATTTAGACAATATACAGCTCGTATGACCCTCTTTAGTAAAACAAATACTGTTTCTACGTCAGAAGCATGACCCCATAGCAGAATACTATATGACATAATGCTACGGAAGTAACTAAAAACACAAGTCTAGCCGTTTGTACAACAGTTAAGAGCCTTATTTTTCTTACAGCATATGCTGCAGAGCTTAACCTACTCGCAAGTTGGGATATATGGGGCCTCATTGAAGCCTCGCATCAAGTGTTATTCCGAGAAAAACAGCTGTATCCACAAAGCTCAACTCTTCCGCATTTATTAGTACATTGGTATCACCCAAATTTTTAACATTAGGTGTTGAAAATTTTATACATTTAGTCTTATTGCTATTTAAATGTAAATTATTAGCATTGAACCAATGGACTATTTTTGACATAGCATCATTTATCTCGTAAGGGTAACAAAATGTCGTTTGATTTTAAATATTATAGAGGTATCATAATACCTTATAAATACTACTACGAATTCTTAAATAATATTTACTGTACTTATGATATTACTTCTCATGTCAACAAACAGTCAATTAGCACAGAGTCTAAACTAATAGTAAATAAAATAAATAAATATCTTCACGCAATTCCTAATACAGAGGTAGACAGAGGTCTAGTCTGGATAATTAAGTCCCTTTGACCCACCTTCCACTAAGATAATTTCGGGACCACGTGACAGATGGTGAGCCCGTCGCCGTGCTAAACGAATAGGGCTTTTAAATTTAAGATTTGGTTATTACAGTCTTTTCACTAAGGAAATATGTACGCAAATTTTTCCACTACGCAGGAAAAATGAGATATAAACTTAGATATAAAATCAGGTGGTATGGAAGCCTGTAAAAGTTAGATTAAATCAATATGTAACAGATTTCATTAGTTTTCCCCTTTTAGTTTTTTTCTTGGCTAAACATTAAAATATTTCTGTTACTTTCTAATAGTATTTTACTGCTATTAGCTTCGTCGAGTTTTAAAGCAGTTTCGAAATCACGTAAATTTCATGTTTAAAAGCTATTTTAAATCAATGTCAAAACTTTATTCAATCGAGGCTTCTTATAAGTGCCAGTTCAAAACATATTATCTTAGTAAATAACAATATAGTAAATGTATTATAAAGCATTTTTAAAATATAAGATATTATAAATTGATTATAAGTCACGATAGCCGAATGATTCGGTGGTCGGAATTTCGAGTCGAGAGACCCGAGTTCGATCCCCAGGTGGCAGGCTCGTACCAATGGGTTTTTTCAAAAACCTATTTACGAATTAAATCGTTGGCTTGGACATAAAGACGGCGACGGGCTCACCGCCTGTCACGTTGTCCCGAAAATATCTTCAGTGGAAGGTGGGTCGAAGGGACTTAATTGTCTAGACTATACCTCTGTCTACCTATTGGGAATTGCATGAAGATATTTTTTATTTATTTATTTTACAAAAAATATCATTTAGTTGTTTTATTTTTATTTAGCATACATCAGTCTTATTTTATTAAGTTATTTATTGTTATTATGATAATGTTTAAGAATGCTCTTTGTTTGTATTTTTTTATAGAAAAGGGAGGCAAACGAGCAGGTGACTCACGTGATGGTAAGTGATTACCGCCGCCCATGAACACCCGCAACACCAGAGGCCTCCGGTTACCTGCACTCACCAGAGGAAACGCAGAAGTTTGTTAGACTTCTACTGCACGCCGGTATTTTGTGAGGTCGTGATACTTCCCCGGTCGAGCCGGCCCATTCATGCAACAACAAAGGCTGATGCGTGGCTCTACCACTGTATTATATATTTTATAAGTAAAAACGGTGTGCATTATGTTAGCATTTAATAAATAAATATAATGTGTGCGTCTTCTTCTCATTCGTGTAAGGTGTCCGAACCATCGAAGCAACAATGCATGTGATTAAATGCAATGCTTTAAGTTTTTTCTAACCACTTAATAGTTTTGTCTGTGTTTAATATTTTTTTTATAATAATCAGGGCTTAGGAGTAATATCATATTTTATGCCATAAGGGAATGAAAAATGCCTTAAGTTTCGTTTACATTTTACTTCGCATTATTCTCAAGGCATTTTTACGTATATTTTACCTTTATATCGTTTTTATTACGCTTATAACCATTCCTCTTCCCCCCGGATCGTGTTCGAGAGCGGACGTGTGTATCGAAATTTTAGTTTAAATTCAATTTTAAAACTATAATTTTTAAATTCAATTACTTCTTATAAAGTACCACGAGCTCATAGTTAGAAGTAGTTATCCATTCAAGTGCTACGTTCAATGCATGCCCCACCCATCGACTACGTCTACGAAATCAGCTGCTACGGTTCATTGCTACGATCGTTCGTGATGTGCTACATGTTTTAAAGTATTTCAAATAGTACAAAAACTCAGTGACACGTATATTTTTTTTTCTTCGTTTACATAACATTAATAACAATCCGCATTTTTAATAGCTGTTCCGTAATCGGTGAGTCAAGAATAAATTTAATTGGCTTTTCTTATTTGTAAATACATTATGGAGACTAACATGAATAAATCTTTATCTGAGACAAACCTCTCCATAAAAAACTCAGATGATTCTGCTTCCGCTTCTACATATGTTTCAAGCCGAAATAAAAGAAAAAGAGCTACTGAGGATATAAGCAATGAATTATCTGTATTTAGGGAAGAGATGAAAAATTTTATAATCTCTATGATATCCAACCATGGTGATGAACTTAAAAAGATTGCTCCAACACTTGCGGATATTCAGCAATCAAACAAAAATATTGAAAAATCTATTGCTTTCCTCACTGCTCAAAACGAAGAATATAGAAAGAAAATAGAAAAATTAGAAAGTCAACAACAAGAAGACCGAAGATACATTAGTATTTAAAATATAATGTTTTTATATTCACACATTTTTACGGTACTGTGGTAGATATAGCTATAGACATTTCAGTTCTTTCAATCCACCTACACCGAAGCCTATTTTAAACATATTTAAAAAATTATGTAAATTTGAAAAATATTAAATTGCGATCCAATTGTTAGCGCTGTTCCTGAAAACAAGTTTCAAAGTATTATTATAAATTCCTCGACATACAAGAATAGCTTGCTTTAATTATTGAGATGCTTCGAAATGTTATTTCTATTCAGAGTGAAATCTTTCCTCCTTTACATTAACATAGAAACTTTACAGCATTTAAAATAAGGGATTATCTATTAAAATAATGGATAATTAATACAATTTATTAAATTATATCATCAATATATCACATTTAGTGATTTCTATTTTAAGAAACTTGACTTAATTTTCAGTATTTGTTTTGCGTGGACTTTTACGACAGAAATGTATACGTCCTTAAATTTTTTTTGTTTTTAAATATATCTTCACGCAATTCCCAATACAGGGGTAGACAGAGGTCGAGTCTAGACAATTAAGTCCCTTCGACCCACCTTTCACCGAAGATATTTTCGGGACAACGTGACAGGTGGTGAGCCCATCGCCGCCTTTTATGTCCAAGCCAACGATATTCGTACATAAGTTTTTGAAAAACTCATTGGTACGAGCCTACCAACTGGGGATCGAACTCGGGTCTATTGACTCGAAATTCCGACCACCCAACCACTCGGCTATCGTGACGATTTATTCACAAAATCGCTTACTCTGCTCGCTCAAGACTGTGTCCTTTACTAAATTAAGGGAGGAAGATATTTGTTTCACCTGAATTGTAGAAAACGAACATTAATAAAACAATTTGTTTAATCAGTAATTAAATATCTTATTATTTGTTTTGTAATAAAAAAAATAATTTAAATTCTCATAACCTGTCCATCATGTTGTCGCAAATAATCTGCAATGAAACATGGGTAAAAAGGCTAAACTGTGTAGACCTCTGCCTACTGCAGTATCGGAAAAAGCGTGAAAATACTACAGCAATAACATCTTATCTAATTAAATATAAAATGTTTATTACGCCTTCACGGAATTCGTATCACGTAGAATTATTTGTAGATTCGTAGAAATTTATTTGTAGATAAAAAATAATAAAATAAAGAGAAGAAAAGCTTATGTAAATTGCTGAGAAGGTGATGTTCATAGGGATTGTTTTATTGCCGTGAGCCAGAACCCACGCTATAAGTATATTTATTATGTCACATTGAGATGAAGGTGAGACGAACGCTAAAGAAAATTGTATCTCTTTTTTATGGCAAGTAGAAATACAAACTAACAGTCCTGACATACTTAACAAATAAATAAAAAACTATAAATATCTTCACGCAATTCCCAATACAGACATAATAAATATACTTATAGCGTGGGTTCTGGCTCACGGCAATAAAACAATCCCTATGAACATCACCTTCTCAGCAATTTACATAAGCTTTTCTTCTCTTTATTTTATTATTATTTATCTACAAATAAATTTCTACGTATCTACAAATAATTCTACGTGATACGAATTCCGTGAAGGCGTAATAAACATTTTATATTTAATTAGATAAGATGTTATTGCTGTAGTATTTTCACGCTTTTCCCGATACTGCAGTAGGCAGAGGTCTACACAGTTTAGCCTTTTTACCCATGTTTCATTGCAGATTATTTGCGACAACATGATGGACAGGTTATGAGAATTTAAATTATTTTTTTTATTACAAAACAAATAATAAGATATTTAATTACTGATTAAACAAATTGTTTTATTAATGTTCGTTTTCTACAATTCAGGTGAAACAAATATCTTCCTCCCTTAATTTAGTAAAGGACACAGTCTTGAGCGAGCAGAGTAAGCGATTTTGTGAATAAATGATGCAATTTATACACAAAATACAGAAAAATATTCTGTTATATTTTTGAAACAGACCAAGTGAGGAAATTTAAAATGTATTTTAATTATTTTTTTTTTATTTAATTTGTGAGAAGTATGCCTTAAACCTGTCAGAAATTTACATCATATTGAATATATAATGTTTTTATGTTTAACATTTTTATCTTAATGTAATTTATATATAGATATCAGGCGATAAACATCAGTTTACATCAACATCAACATCGATTTCTATGTTACACCACAAATCATTTAATTATTTATTTATCTTCACGCAGAGTCCCTGACGGTGAAGTGTCATTATCCATGTATCTCTTTCGCTTCTTTCAGATTTTTCATTTTATTCATTAATACACGTCTAGGCATTTGAGTACTCTTGACCCTCCCTTTTTGAGCAATTTTCTCACATGGTCTTCGAAATAAATGGACACCTTTTAATATTTACTTTCAAAGATCATTTAAACACAATTATATGACAAAACTCCATCAAAATTACATAATTCAACAATGTCTGGCCTGATCATCGACTCTCTGTGTTCAGGAAAACCAACGGACTGGAATTATGACGATGATAGTCAATACTATATTACCGTTTTTAAAATTAAAAGTTTTTTGTCAAATGTCAATTTCAATTTAATTGTGGCGAAGTTCTTAATTGTCTACCCTAGCGTCGGCCAAAGTATTGAGAAAATGGATTAGTATTGAAAAAAAAAAGATATAAAGTAGTTAACAACAGAGTTATGGCCTCGACCGTTCCACTAAGTTAACTTGCCCAAAAAAAATTAAACAATCAAAATTAAAATTCAAAAAAAATGCATCGTTCGAAAAAAAACCATTTCGACATCTATTCTGTTCAATAAAGCAAAAACTTCATCATGAACAGACGATACATCTTTGAAAGACCGGCAGCGGACGCTCCTCGTTCCCTAATAATCGAATTCTTTAAAAAGATCCACTCTGTTGCATGCATTTTCAATTTGACTTCTGCAATACCTCTTTTGTTATCCTTCCTATTGTACGAATTCTTATAAGGAGAAAAAGGTATTTCATATTGATTGCAAAAATAAACGCTTGGAATGGGGCTACGGGAGCTGAGAAGTTTAATGATCGGTACTTGGATTAGGAGATTCAAGCACATGTCGCGTAATTATCAGTGGTAGCGTATGTGAGCTGGTGTCTAGTGTAATGCCTGTGCAGTGGTGGTGGAGCATTCAGTAGAGTTAGTGCACGCATCTGTGGCAGGGAGGGAAGATAGTGCTCTTCTTCTCTTCGGATCGGGCTACAAATGCTATTTGTTTCTGCATGCGAAATCGCGCATTACAAAAGCAATGTATGCCACATGCATCATAAATATGTAAGTATTTATATACATTTATATAAAAATAATTTTATGATTATTAAAGCATTTGTAAAATTATTAAAAAAAACATCAAATTGACTGCAAATATCATACATGCTGTTACATCTTTATGATTTCTCGAGTTTAAATCTCGCCCCCGTCAGTATATTTTTAGTCTCGATTTATTTAACAATGAATTTTGTAGAAAATCCTATTTAAAAATTAGGATATTGCTTTGTCATTTTCAACATATTTCAGCTTAATGTGTTTATATTAAATTTAAATTAACTGAAATATTTATGAAAACTGAATTTTGAAAAAAAAAACATTGATACTTGCCTCCCACCTGGGTATCGAACTCAATCGAACTCATGACTCAAAGTCCGATTGCCCAACTTCTCGGATATCGTGGCAGGTAGCCGAGTCGTTGGGTGATATAACTATAATTAATTATAGGCCTTGATAAATATAATTTATTAATTCAGTATGTTGAGGACTCGTTATTGTAGATGTACAATGTAAAAATAACATTAAGTGATTAAAGACGCGCCATACTTTAAGAAAAATATTTCATTTGTTCATTTCAACACGATAAAAACAAAGACAATAGTTGACAGTCCATACAAGATTACCTTGACGTAGGATTTATTCCTACATCCTTCAGTTGAAGACGAAGTGTTATAAATAAATAAATATAAATATCTTCATGTAATTCCCAATACAAGGGTAGACAGAGGTCTAGTCTAGACAATTAAGTCCCTTCGACGCACCTTTCACCGAAGATATTTTCGGGACAACGTGACAGGACCGCTCGGAAGTCGTAACTTTTCCGTATGTAATCTTCCAAGTTCACGTGCAATGTATCTTGTAATTATACATTAGAGTAAACAACGCTGATGCGCCGCAGTAGTGATACAGCTAAGTGAAACTAATAAGCAGAAATGTAATATAAGTTACAAACTAGACCACTTCCTTTCGTACACATGGTACTAATTGAAGGCCTTGTAAGAGATACTCGTACATCTAAATTACATTCAATGTATAGAATGATTAGCTTGCTATTTTAGTTGCTAAATAAAGGAGAGCCTTTCTGAACCCCACATTTATTAGTAGCAATAGTTTATATGCTCGTAATTCACAATAGTGTTTATAATAGCCAGCTAGAGGTCTTAATAAAAAACCTGTGGAATATCTTTGGCTGCCGACAGATGGCGGACTAAAATAATCATTGTTGTCAATTCGCGGAAGGTACACTGTAGAGAAACACTTTTTCATATTGTATCAGTTCTGGGTGTTTATGGTACTTCCATTGTACTTACTATGGGACAGGGGAAATGTATGTGAAGCTATCCATATTTATTTGTATTTAAATTATGAGTTAGAATACTGCGCATAATAGATTTAATCCTATCTAAATAGAAAATTTGATCCCTGCTCACAATAAATAAATTCTTAATCAAAGCCTGTTCGTAATAGACTCTATAACACAACAAGCATTCGATGGAAACAATTTATCATTGTATTGTAAAGCAGCGCAGCAATCGATCACAGAGATTGATACGTGTCACACCGATGTATTCGGATCACGCTGCTACGATACTGACGATACGATATTGGAATCGAAATTACAATGGCTGATAGAAATCTATTCCATCTCGTGTTGCAGGAATGATTAAATTGATAAGTTGTAAAAACACAAACATAAACATTAATATATCTATGTGATAACTAGCTTTCTGCTTACATGTATATGGACATGGAATAAGCTTAATTAACAACCACTGCCGCCCATACCACTGAGACACCGTGTTCTTCACACCTCAGTTCAAATTTTAAATCTCTCTTTTTAATTAAAAACGTAACTAACAGGAGAAAGTTCTCCTCTTAGTTACGTTCCTTCTTTCTTCACCGTAGATCCCGATCTTCAAAAGGAAACAAACACCCACAGAGCAGATTATTTTTTTTATTTCAGATTCTGTGACTATGTCGAATACAGCCATTCAAGTCGCCTCGGTTGCACTTTTTTAACATACTACGACAGTCCATGCGATATATTATGAGGAATACATCTCAATCAATTTCAAAAAAGCTTTCTGACGTCTAAATGTTCATGTAATATTTATTCGTACTTGACTCATACCAATGTCTAATATTGCATGCGGTTGGTCTCTGTCTCATCTTCCTATATCACCAATAAAACCACAAAAATCTTAATAAACAAAATACCGAAAATATGATTGCGTTAAATAAATTTGAGTCGTAACAAGAATTGGAATTGCCGCCAACACACAAAAACAACATAACATTAGGTTACCAAAAAGTTATAAAATAGAAATTTATAATAAGTTTTTATTGGTAATGTTTGTAACTGGCCAGTTCTAAGAACTTTCTGTGCCACCTAGGTTGTACATATGGAATTTGGTAATTAGGCTTCCGCCATTTATTGCAGCTCACGCGGGGCATTGAAAATTAGCGCTAAGGTGATCAGTGGCTGTCCTAGCTCAGCCACACAGAGCCTTTTCACGACAATGCTGTATCCTTTTAATTTTATTTTTTAAATTTTTTAACAGTCATTTATGTCAATAATTCGATTTTCTAGATTTGTTGTAGACGTATTTAATTAATGTTTTAATTCATTTGTTTCTTCATTACTGAAAGCAGACATATGCAGTGAGTTTTTACAGGCCGTGAAGTAAGTAAAAACAATTCTAATTCCTTACTTATGAAAATGCATGACTTACAAATGAACATGTAAACAAATTTCCGAGCGGTACATTGTAATAAACGTCCGTAGTTAAGCTGGTTCAAGAGTCGCTGCCATTATACCCGAACACGGAATGTACATGGAATCACGATTGTTAGTAACACTTCAAACTAATATGGATAAAATAAAATCAATATTCTTAAAACAATGTGGTGACGACCTAAAAACTTCGTTGGTAGGTGACCCTACCTTCGAAAAGGTGACCTGGCAAACATTTGTGTGACGCATATGAACTCCACTCATGGATGGATATATGCATTATTATTATGCAAATATTAGTATATTATATATACAAAAAAAGTCACGATAGCCGAGTGATTGGGTGGTCGGAATTTCAAGTCGATCCCCAGTTCGATCCGACCGACCCGAGTTCGATCCCCAGGTGGCAGGCTCGTACCAATGGGTTTTTCAAAAACCTATGTACGAATTATATCGTTGGCTTGGACATTAAGACGGCGACGGGCTCACCACCTGTCACGTTGTCCCGAAAATATCTTCGGTGGAAGGTGGGTCGAAGGGAATTAATTGTCTACACTAGACCTCTGCCTACCCCTGTATTGAGAACTCTGTGAAGGTATTTTTTTAATATGCATATAAGTATAATATAAAGAAACATGTCTCAATGTGTGTAACACACACATTGAGATAATAAATCCATGTTAAACTTGACAACTAAAGTTACAAATACGAAAGAGAAGCGGTACAACTTCTCTAAGCGATTATCTCTACGACCTTCATGCGGTCAGGAGTTTAATGGAATTAAATTGGATGCGGGTCGGTGAATTTTTAAAACGATTGTCCATTACAATTCGCAAGTATTTGTTAATTATTTAACGATCTAAGTAGACTGTGTAAATGTCGGTTTTTATGGCTTCGTTAGCACTTAGTTTACGGGTTCGACTCCCGGACGGATCAATTGTTCAATTATCAGTGGGTTTTCAAAACTTTTTTTCTTTCTGGGTTTTTGAGGTAAAATCTTTGTTTCTGTTTCCATGATAAAAGTGCTTTAGCTACTTACTTCGAGATCAGAGGATATCCTGAGACCATCTTATGAGTGTTGTGGAAACAACAATCAAAACTCATTCGCCGCAATTTCGTGTATATTAAGATAGTATTAATGATAGGGCAGTACATGCCCAATAAGGTTAATATCTTAGATCAATAATCATAAACAATAACTAATCTACAAAAGGGAAGTAATCTAGAATCAAGGTGCAAAATATGTAATAATAGCACCATTGGACTGAACTCGAGTCTCTTAACTCGAATTCCGTTTAGCCAATCGGCTATTGTGACTTTTAATTAATAGGAATTATTTATATTAAATTATTTATATAATATTTAATTTTCCAATAAGATTAATCAACTCTTAACAGTGAATTTAATTCGTATCATAAATTAATACGAAAATTGTTGATTCTGGTTCGGTACGTCTGAGCTACGTCAGTCTGTTGAGTCAACTAATAGAATGAGATCAACTCATTCCCAGGGGTGCTCTGCTATTTCTAAGTATTATGTTATTTCATTTCCTACCCTAAAAAAATGTTTAAGAATATCTAGAACGACAGATGTAGCGGATGTGGCGTTGCACAGAAAAAGTAGTTAACCGTCAGATCGGGTGTTCGTGACCTATTGAGGACGTCTCCTCCACCAGTAAGCTAACGGTACTAATAATAAACTTATAATCGGAAGAACTTCGATTAAGAGCGATAGGCTCACCACTTGTCATCTTGTCCCAAATAGGCTTTGGTGAAAAGGGGGCCGAAAGGTCTTAGTTGTTGTAGACCTCTGTTTTCTTCAGTATTGGGAAAATGTGGAGAAATAAATAATACAACTTCTATCGCAGTAGGTTACGTCACGATAATAAATCACAATAACCGCGTGGTTGGGTGATCGGAATTCGAGCCTCGAGACCTGAATTCGATTTCCAATGCTCTTACCAATGATTTCTTTTTTTTATTCTTTTATACGCAATTTTTTATTTATTTTAAAGTATATAAAAAATAATAACAAAAAGTTCAGAATAACTGCTGAACTTTTTGTTACTATATGTTCGATTTATGGCGTTGGCTTCCACAATAAGACGGCGACGGGCTATCACGTTGTCCCAAAAAATGTCTTCAGTGGAAGATCGATGAGACTTAATTGTCGAGACCTCTGTCTACCCCTGTATTGGGAATGGCGTAAAAATCGCACCGTGTCGAATGTCGAATGAATGTCGATGTACTTCCTGAATTGCCCGCCACTAGAGAGCTTCTATTAGGGAGACATAGATATCACATAGATGCTTTTTTACATATCGCCAAGTAATGTAAAGATTGACCTACATTTTCCATTTAATATCAAAATGAAAATAATTTGGTATTAATTTCAAAGTGGAAAGATACCAATAAGGAGCTGAACACATTGCACAATTTCAAGTTACCATAAAGATCAATGACGTTCCTTTAAAGCCGAGGTGATTGTAAATTGTTAAAGGTTTGATTGATTGACAATTGATGTAAAATTATTCTAAGAAGTTTTTATCATAATTATCGTAGCAACGTTTTTGAGAAACGAAATTTAAGGAATAAATTTTTAAAAACGAAATGACCTGTAGGATAAGTAACGGTGAGACCGTTTTCTTCCCGTGGGTTTGAATGCCGTATTTGCCACCGACTGGTGGTGGGCCTACTATGTCGGAATATGCCTACTCACAAAAATACGGTAAATTCTGTAAAAGTGCACTAGGACACAGGTCTCTCCCATAACAGAGAGCTTCCAACAATTGCCAGGCTTGGCAAAAGGATTGGTGATCGCTTAACATTTAACTTCCATTGAAATTAAGTTTTAAAGTTACCTTTTTTAAAAATGCTGGCATCTGTAATTTAAAAGGGTATTTAAGCCGTTATATTGATATATATTAAGGGCTGCTAAATGGTCAATCGGCTATTATTCTAGTAGATTATATTTTCGAAGATATTTTCGGGGCAACGTGACAGGTGGTGAGGCCGTCGCCGTCTTTACGTCTAGGCCAACGATATAATTCGTAAACAAGTTTTTTTTAAAAATCCATTGGCACGAGCCTGCACCTGGGGATCGAACTCGGGTCTCTTAAATCGAAATTCCGACCACCCAACCACTCGGCTATCGTGACTTTAATTTAAATAAATTTTTAACTAATGTATTACCAAAAAATCCATCATTTATTACAAAAAACTTACTTTTATAAATTTTTCCGCTTTCAAAAAAAACAGAAAAAACCATGCAGTCACTATTTTAGCTAAATTCGTTTAAAACTTATTAATTTAAATTAAATATTTAAATTATAATTTACTTATGTGTAAACCATGCACCGGGCAGTATCTGTCAACAAATCTTATAAATTTGTCTAACTCCTATCCGTTAATCATTATATGATGACTAATAGCCACAAAGAACTAAATTTCATCTCACGAGAAGTGAAATACGCAAAATTCTTAAAAAGTTTGCTAAATTTTATTGCACGTCTAGGTATCCGTACGTACTCTAAACCTCAGGCAATATATTTACTTCGTGTCTAAAAAAATATATAACCTCAATATGATTATTATTACTGTTAAGAGCAACATTGCAAAACGAACTATATGCAAAAAAATACGAGCCAAATTATGTACGAGCCCATGGGAATATTCTAAAACATGGAAGATTGAGTTTTGGTGAGATGGAGAGTAGAAAGTTCATTTTGTGGTTCCAAGACCAGGTAAACAACACAAGAGCGGAAGCTTTTAATAAATTAGTGGCGCGCAAGTATATTAAATTTTTCAGAAAGCTCCTTGTATGTTTTTCCAATAAAAATAAACAAACAGAAAATTAAACATTTTCCATTTGTTTTTTAGTATATCATAACAGGGTACGAAAGGAAATATGGTATTTTTTAAGATTTAAATTGAGGTTTGAGTTAGTATATACATAAAACAGCAAGTCCTTTTTATGCCCTTTTTAGGAACCGATATAGGTTTGAAACTACATTTTTATCAACATTGTTTATAAAATTATTTAAGCCGTTATATTGATATATATTAAGGGCTGCTAAATGGTCAATCGGCTATTATTCTAGTAGATTATATTTTCGAAGATATTTTCGGGGCAACGTGACAGGTGGTGAGGCCGTCGCCGTCTTTACGTCTAGGCCAACGATATAATTCGTAAACAAGTTTTTTTTAAAAATCCATTGGCACGAGCCTGCACCTGGGGATCGAACTCGGGTCTCTTAAATCGAAATTCCGACCACCCAACCACTCGGCTATCGTGACTTTAATTTAAATAAATTTTTAACTAATGTATTACCAAAAAATCCATCATTTATTACAAAAAACTTACTTTTATAAATTTTTCCGCTTTCAAAAAAAACAGAAAAAACCATGCAGTCACTATTTTAGCTAAATTCGTTTAAAACTTATTAATTTAAATTAAATATTTAAATTATAATTTACTTATGTGTAAACCATGCACCGGGCAGTATCTGTCAACAAATCTTATAAATTTGTCTAACTCCTATCCGTTAATCATTATATGATGACTAATAGCCACAAAGAACTAAATTTCATCTCACGAGAAGTGAAATACGCAAAATTCTTAAAAAGTTTGCTAAATTTTATTGCACGTCTAGGTATCCGTACGTACTCTAAACCTCAGGCAATATATTTACTTCGTGTCTAAAAAAATATATAACCTCAATATGATTATTATTACTGTTAAGAGCAACATTGCAAAACGAACTATATGCAAAAAAATACGAGCCAAATTATGTACGAGCCCATGGGAATATTCTAAAACATGGAAGATTGAGTTTTGGTGAGATGGAGAGTAGAAAGTTCCTTTTGTGGTTCCAAGACCAGGTAAACAACACAAGAGCGGAAGCTTTAATAAATTAGTGGCGCGCAAGTATATTAAATTTTTCAGAAAGCTCCTTGTATGTTTTTTCCAATAAAAATAAACAAACAGAAAATTAAACATTTTTCCATTTGTTTTTTTAGTATATCATAACAGGGTACGAAAGGAAATATATGGTATTTTTTAAGATTTAAATTGAGGTTTGAGTTAGTATATACATAAAACAGCAAGTCCTTTTTATGCCCTTTTTTAGGAACCGATATAGGTTTGAAACTACATTTTTATCAACATTGTTTATAAAATTTATTTAATTGAATAATAAAAATATAATTTGTATATTTATTTTCATTGTTTTTATTTCCATATATTTAGAAAGCCATAGGTTTAAGATTAAGGGTAATCCTTTTGCATGCATGTAGAGCTTACGTTTCGTTGGTGCGAGCCTTGTGAATCGGGCGGGGAGAGTTTTGCCGTAGTTCTATTGCCTTTTTTATGTACGTATTTATTACTTACCTTGTTTTGACAAGCATAAGTCGTAAATTCTTTTTCTTCTTTGCAGCCTACCAAGAGTCAACAGCTGAAAAAAAGTCCAAAGCTAAACTTTGGTACAAAGAACTTTCCATTGCCACCTGCATCCATCGACTCCGTATTGTAGAGGGTCGGTCAATTGTGCTTTTGCCGAGATATAAGGATGCCACTCGAGAAACTTTATTCCCAAGCTGTCATCAGTTCGTCGAGCTATGCGACCGACCCATTGCCACTTCAGCCCGCTGATGTTTTACGGCTACAACAAACACCTTAGTTCTGCTTTCTTATATCTAATAATATCCAAATCACAATATTAACGAGAAACTCAAAAATAACAGCAGAGCTCCTACAATAGGAGAAATTAATTTTATGCTAAGTATTGTAAGATACGTTGAATAATTACGTATCAATAAAAGTGAGCAAGCTCTTGAAGAAATTTTATTAGAAATAAACGCGCCTTGTACTCCGATATATGTCTTTAATGATTTCTAAGCCTCGCCGGTCTAACCTGCCTAGCCTAAGGTGCGTGACACTGCCAGTCGTTATCAACTTTTATCGGGTCGTATTTTTTTTATTTGGTTCCTAAATTAGTCAAATTAGTAATTTTATTTATATAAGAAAATATTGTACTTGAAATTTTTTTATTTATTAATATTTTATGCTAACACTTAGATAAGGTGTGTGTGTGTGTATTTTAATTTCAGTTACTTACTTTGCCATTTAATCAGCTAGAACAAACTCCTCAAATACTGCAACGTTTTAAACAATAATTATTCTCGTAGATCGAGAATTCGAAGTGTTGGCACATCTCGCTGAAGCCTCACTGGACCTCAACATCCAACGCAGCTCAGGGTTTTAATGTATTGTTAAATACAAATTTATTTTGAAATATACGAGTATGTTCAATACACTTTAAAAATTTTGACGACTTTCTCGGACAGTTTTCATGTTGTCGTTCACTCTGAGGTCTCGGGTTCGATTCCCGGACAGGTCAGTGTAGAAAGAAAATTTTTCCACATTTTCTTTCTTCTTTGCAGCCTACCAAGAGTCAACAGCTGAAAAAAAGTCCAAAGCTAAACTTTGGTACAAAGAACTTTCCATTGCCACCTGCATCCATCGACCCGTATTGTAGAGGGTCGGTCAATTGTGCTTTTGCCGAGATATAAGGGTGCCACTCGAGAAACTTTATTCCCAAGCTGTCATCAGTTCGTCGAGCTATGCGACCGACCCATTGCCACTTCAGCCCGCTGATGTTTTACGGCTACAACAAACACCTTAGTTCTGCTTTCTTATATCTAATAATATCCAAATCACAATATTAACGAGAAACTCAAAAATAACAGCAGAGCTCCTACAATAGGAGAAATTAATTTTATGCTAAGTATTGTAAGATACGTTGAATAATTACGTATCAATAAAAGTGAGCAAGCTCTTGAAGAAATTTTATTAGAAATAAACGCGCCTTGTACTCCGATATATGTCTTTAATGATTTCTAAGCCTCGCCGGTCTAACCTGCCTAGCCTAAGGTGCGTGACACTGCCAGTCGTTATCAACTTTTATCGGGTCGTATTTTTTTTATTTGGTTCCTAAATTAGTCAAATTAGTAATTTTATTTATATAAGAAAATATTGTACTTGAAATTTTTTTATTTATTAATATTTTATGCTAACACTTAGATAAGGTGTGTGTGTGTGTATTTTAATTTCAGTTACTTACTTTTGCCATTTAATCAGCTAGAACAAACTCCTCAAATACTGCAACGTTTTAAACAATAATTATTCTCGTAGATCGAGAATTCGAAGTGTTGGCACATCTCGCTGAAGCCTCACTGGACCTCAACATCCAACGCAGCTCAGGGTTTTAATGTATTGTTAAATACAAATTTATTTTGAAATATACGAGTATGTTCAATACACTTTAAAAATTTTGACGACTTTCTCGGACAGTTTTCATGTTGTCGTCTACTCTGAGGTCTCGGGTTCGATTCCCGGACAGGTCAGTGTAGAAAGAAAATTTTTCCACATTTTCTTTCTTCAAGGTAACT
The DNA here is from genome assembly GCA_029286605.1 of Sericinus montela. Taxonomy (NCBI): domain Eukaryota; kingdom Metazoa; phylum Arthropoda; class Insecta; order Lepidoptera; family Papilionidae; genus Sericinus; species Sericinus montela. The sequence continues at coordinate 161,714 of JAGSMR010000161.1, read as the reverse complement.
TCGTTGTGTCTGATTCCATAACGCAAGTGCTTTAGCTACTTACTTAGGGTTCAGAGCAATATATGTGGCAATGTGTGTTATATGTATAATTAATATTTTTTATTTTCATTTATTTAATACTCCATCATTGGTTATTATTAATTTAGTAGCAACGCCCGCCTTTACATCGCCTCGGACACTAACGTTTCATATAACAGAACAGAACTCAAATTCGCTTCTAGTCGCGTCTTCTCCCTCAGCTGTAGTGCATGCTTTCAATTGCATTGGAGAATTCAAAACAAACCATTTTAATTGTAATCTTTCTATCTTTTTACCTTGTATCAAATACTTAAATTCTCTTAATTTGAAAGTAAACTAAGGCCGATAATTTTTTTATCGTGTAAATCAATTTGTCATTGATCATTACCAATCATTTACATCATTTTCATATAATTTGACCAATCATTAATTTATCTAATGTCCTGACAATATTAATTTTATAGATTACATCATATATAGTCACCATAACCGAGTGGTTGGATGATTTGAATTCTAATAAAGATACCCGTGTTGGATCCCCAAGGCTCGTACCAAAGGGTTTTTCCAATAAACATATGTACGATTTATATCGTTGGGTTAGACATAAAGAGGGCGACAGGCTCACTACCAGTCACGTTGTCCTAAACATGTCTTCAGTGGAAGGTGTGTAGAAAGAAAATTTTTCCACATTTCTTTCTTCAAGGTAACTTCGTTGTGTCTGATTCCATAACGCAAGTGCTTTAGCTACTTACTTAGGGTTCAGAGCAATATATGTGGCAATGTGTGTTATATGTATAATTAATATTTTTTATTTTCATTTATTTAATACTCCATCATTGGTTATTATTAATTTAGTAGCAACGCCCGCCTTTACATCGCCTCGGACACTAACGTTTCATATAACAGAACAGAACTCAAATTCGCTTCTAGTCGCGTCTTCTCCCTCAGCTGTAGTGCATGCTTTCAATTGCATTGGAGAATTCAAAACAAACCATTTTAATTGTAATCTTTCTATCTTTTTACCTTGTATCAAATACTTAAATTCTCTTAATTTGAAAGTAAACTAAGGCCGATAATTTTTTTATCGTGTAAATCAATTTGTCATTGATCATTACCAATCATTTACATCATTTTCATATAATTTGACCAATCATTAATTTATCTAATGTCCTGACAATATTAATTTTATAGATTACATCATATATAGTCACCATAACCGAGTGGTTGGATGATTTGAATTCTAATAAAGATACCCGTGTTGGATCCCCAAGGCTCGTACCAAAGGGTTTTTCCAATAAACATATGTACGATTTATATCGTTGGGTTAGACATAAAGAGGGCGACAGGCTCACTACCAGTCACGTTGTCCTAAACATGTCTTCAGTGGAAGGTGGGTCGAAAAGACTTTTGTATATACCTCTGTCTACCCCAGTATTGAGAATGGCGTGAAGATATATATTTATTCGAATCTGTTTGGAATCAGTCTACAATACAGCAACGCAAATGAATGTTTTAATTCGTGTTATTGCTAACAGTTATTTGGAATTCGCAGGAAAGTAATTAATTGGACGCATTAACCACATTTGACTCGAACCACAATCGGTAACACGTATTGACTTGATGATTCGGGTATTCGTAACTTTAACAGATTTGAAGTAAAATGAAAATTCCATTTTTAATTTTCATATCGATAAAATAATCAAGATAAGATATGAAACGTACGACATATATCAATCAGGTGTATTGTACGGAATCCCCACAGATTTTTAATCAGAACAAATTAAGTTTAATTTGTTTGAGTTTTGATTTCGTTCATGTATGTTTTTCTATATTAAGCTTACATGGTGTACCCACATTTATGTGAATACATAAATATATGAATACATGCATTTTATTATTTTACCACCTCCAGGGATTTTAAAATTTCGACCTCTACAATGACATATTTGCACTTCTTAAAGTCACTACACACACACACACACTAATAATTAACATCAGTGTGTGTGTCTGTATATGTGTGCGTGTGTTGTATTTTAAGAACATTTTACCTTTTAATAACTATTTCTTACGCTTAGTTCACAATATTATTTGACTCTTCGATGTAATTATTGACATAAAATGTGTATTATTTTATTACAAATCATTTATAGCTAGTTTTTGTCTGATTTATCCAAAGATTACAAATATCTATAGAGACTTGAAATTAGTGAGGAATATTCTTTTGCTAGTAGAAAAGTTCAGCTTGGAATTGACGAAATTGCACCGGCAAGGAGGGTTGCTTGCGGGGGCAGCTAGTGACATATGTTATTACACAGTGGATGAGCATTTGAACGACACATTTTGATTGAAAATGTAGGAAAATAGAATGTAAATTTAATCATAAAACTGTATAAAAGTGAATTAGAGTCTATGTAACTAAATATTTTTTTAACCTTTTTCAATATCAGTATATTTCTTTCAATATCAATATACTAACAAACAATTCTAAATTAACTGAAAACCCTCCGAATATTGCTATGCCAAACGAGGTCCATAACGTTTAGGATTTTATGAACTTATGCACCACCTGTAACTACATTATGGAATGTAAAATATTGAATGAAGTAGACGCAGAAGATACCGACCACCAGGTAATACAGACATTTTGCGAGTCTTGCGAGTGCTTTATCACTTTTACGATTTGGACAGCGAAACATAACGTCGCAGCTTTGTTGGAGTGGATAACCCTCCCCATGAGAGGACTTTAAATATAGTTTTACTGAGTGATTCAGTAACCCAAAAACTTTGACTTTAAAGTATTTAAAACAGTGGGACTGGGTTGGAAAATATAGTTTTAATTTTATTTATATTGGAAATTCTTTTGAATTCTCTGAGCTCCCTTGAGCCGAGCTAGCTAGGGAAAAGTTGTAGAATATCATTCGTGTAAGTGTAGTTTTTAGCACCTATCATGATATTTAATGTGCCTAAAAGCAGTGTTTTTAAAACATGTTTAAAAAAACTTTTCACATTTATTGTTTGCGGTGAAAGACAGCTCGAAAAGAACTTTCTTGTCTGGATCGCTGTCTACGCCATTGGTAATTTCGCGAAGATATGTTTTATCTAATTATATTATATCGAATGGCTTGGACTTAGTAGTCCCAAATAAGCTGAGGCGAAAAGTTGGATTGAAAAATTGGCTAGCCCTGGATTAAGAAAGTGCGTGAAAATCCATTATGGATTATGAATAAGAGAAATGGATTATGAATGAGAGAGAACAGTGCTTTATATTCCGAAAAACAAAAAAAAGGATTTTGTACTCAACAAAAATTTTTTGGGGTCCGGGGAGAAACAGAGGCTACAATTTTCTCCAGAAAAGTAAATTAATGGTGGGTCGTCGACGTTTTTACAGTCGACAAAACGCAACTCTTTTAGCGTTCACGATAAACTAGTTCATAAAACAGTTTAATTTTCGACTAGTTTACATGATATACTGTTCAGTCTATGTTGTTTAATCCGCCCGCAGTTTAACTTCTCTTCATACTCTTTCCTGGCCTATGACTAATAAGTAAGCTGAAAATAAATTTGCATGTATGATAAACTATCTCATTTTTACTTCACTTTCTTTTACAAACTATTTTTATGGACTGATATAATATATATTTACAGTTATCTAAGCCAGAAATCGCGATGACGCGAAATCAAGTCGTTACTTAAAATGTCGTTCGTGTCGTGGGCAAACAGTCGACGCCAAGTAAACAGTCTTAGCAACGGTTCGTTCATTTAACGCCCATCCCTAAATTAAATAATCTCTCTTTACTGTAATGCAAAAGACGAAGGTTCTGGTTGCCACAGAAACTAGTGAAAAACAAAACTTGCGCGGAGAGAAGAGCCTATTTAAAGGATTGTCTACTTTCGTTGAATTTTTTTTTTTTCACAAAAGACAAGAGCGATAAATATCACTATCATTTATTTTCGTTTATTTCTAATACTTATACACGTTATGGGTGAATTTTAGATGACGTATAGTGCGATAGAAAGATGCTAGACTATATAAGAGTCATAAAACATTTGACGACACGATAGTCTAGTTGATAGTGACTGCTTTCGAAATTTAGGGTAACGGGTTTTAATCGAAATCTTTTAAACATTGTTTTACATGGATATTTATAGGCGTGAAATTCGTCTTTTACTAAGTTTACAGCTGTACGGTACGGTAAAGTATCCGTGCGAAGCCGGGGCGGTTTGCTAACATATACATAGACATGACATCACATACACTGCTTCGATCCCGAAGTATTTAAAGAACTCATGTCATGGAATCGGAATCAACGAAGGCACCACAACAACATCCAGAACCGAGACAAATTAGAAAAACAATGTTTTCTACAAAACAATGTTTTCTACATTGATCCATCCAGGGATCTGTCCTTGCTCTGAGGCTTCGAGTTCTAACTCGAAGCTTCAGAGCTGGAGACACCTTGTAAACCGGGGTGTACGGCACTCGTCCACGGATGTCGAACTATTCATGTCCTGTTTATAAATAATTAATATAGATAAATAAAAAAATTCAATCAATGCCGAGTGGTTGTGTGGTCGGAATTTCAGTCAAGAGATCCGAGTTCGATCCCTATAATAAATTTAATATTTTACAATAAATTTAATTAAACAAAAAAAATTCATTAGCGTTCCAATTGTCAACCGACAACTTTATAATTAAAATTATGAAAGTCGTTATTAAGGTTAAAATATTAACAAATAACTGCTAAGTTCTCACAGTAATTACCGATATTAGAAAGTTTAATTTGATTTAATGAAATGTCTACATTAGTTTAACGCTTGATAATTTTATGATTTTCTCAATAATGGGGTAAACCGAGGTATAAACAATTACGACCTTGCGGACCACCTTTCATCAAATCTCATTCTCTCTATCTAGGAGTCGTTTCTCGTAGACCATACTCTTTCCCACAGTATAACTTCAGATGTGTTATTTTGCGCCAAAACTTTAAACCTTTTTAGAATTAATTCAATTTAGCCGTAATTCAAATAAAGTCCCGAAGCTGAAAATATTTTTTTATTTATGGTTTCGTTTTAATTATTGTTACTTATATTTTACTTACATTTTTTTACGAAAAATAGGCGACGACATTATTAATTGAGGGGTAATTCGAAAAAATTTCAAGTGTTAGGCAGCTTGTAAATGCCCATAGCTGGGCAAATTTTTAGGTAATACATTATTTTTTGACAGCGTCACCGACACGAGTGCACTTAATATAATGCCATATACCTGAACGCACTTTATCACGCTTTCAATTCGAATACTGTCGTCAATAATTAACGAATAATATAATTAAATCATATAATTAACGAATATCAAAATAATATAATTAACGAATATAGAGAACGAATGAATTCATAAACATTCAAGAAATTCTGAGAATCATAAAGATTAGTCGTCAATGGATTTGAAATTGAACTTTACTAAAGTTCAATTTAAGTTCATTGCAAGCCAATTAACTTTTTCAATTATTCATTGGCATGCGACGATTCTAAAACAAAATAAAAAAAAAAGAAAAAATCTTCACGCAATTCCCAATACAGGGGTACACTGAGGTCTATTCTAGACATTTATGTCCCTTCGACCCACCATCCACCGAATATATTTTCGGGACAACGTGACAGGTGGTGAGCCCGTCGCCGTCTTTACGTCCAAGCCAACGATATAATTTGTACATAGGTTTTTAGAAAAACCCATTGGTACCGCCACCTGAGGATCGAACTCGGTCTCTTCACTCGAAATTCCGACCACCCAACCACTCGGCTGTCGTGACTTGACGATTCTAAGGTACTAATAATATTGAATTAAATATTAGCAGACTTAACTATTATTTTATTACTTTAAAGCGAATACGTAGTCTTTTTCTAAATAGAATAATCTAAAAATAAAATTCACCGGATTTACATGGACCAACGTTATAGGCTCACCTGTCTACGTGTTGAGATCCAAACCAGCGGTACAATGTACTTACTTAAAAACAAAGTAGAAACAAGTAGTTTTTCTTCATAAGTTACGTAACACAGTCCAAGAGTTTCTCTGTTAACACTGTAACAATATAATATTTAAGCAAATTAGTTAAATATATACTAATTTAGATGTTATACTTGTCACCTGTCAAAACGTATACCCATACGTCACACTTGTTTTACCAAGTGTAACATTTTAGATCATGTTTAATTTACTTGTAGGACTAGTTTTTTTTATTATTAGCTGAGCTCCAAGGTTTCATCAAGTCGCCGGGATCTGGATTATTTTTTCGAAAATTATATGTAACTCTTCATAACATCGAATATATGTTAGCGAAAACACTTTTAAAATCGGTCCAGTCATTCCGGAGTGTAGTAAAAACGGTACTAAAAAACAGAAGGAGCATATGATTATTGCATTTTTATTATAAGTACCATATTAACTTTTATTTCAACATGTGACTGTAATAGAAAGCTGTTATTTAGACTTTACAAATGGAGGCACATTTTTTTATTTGTACAGAGTTTGTTCATGAGTTAACATCAAAGGTCGGATTTACTGTGATACATAGAGCGTCACTATTTCAGTTATCTTATTTTGTATATCTACGAGACTAGAACAAGTTCTTACAAGTTCGGCCAACATATAGACTGTTATTTGGTCCTTATATTTATTTAGTCCTTTTTTGTACAGACGAAGGATTAAAAGACTCCTCCGTCTGTAATATAGTTTTGAATTAGTCAAATGCAAATAAATATATTTGAATTAGTTAAGCACCTTTACTACGCCTTACCTTTTGACTAACGCAGTCAGGGCACCATTGATAATCTGTTCCCGACAGCGACACGCCTATCCACATCTAAATCACATCTTCCATCCCGGCTAAACGCACTCCCTAAGTATACAATTTCATTCACCTGTTCTAGACATTCCTGATTTACTCATATTTCACACTTCGTTCTTTTTTCGTCCCTTTCAAATACCAGAACCTTAACTAATTCAAAATAAATAAATAATAAATATCTTCACGCAATTCCCAATACAGGGGTAGACAGAGGTCAAGTCTAGACAATTAAGTCCCTTTGACCCACCTTCCACCGAAGATATATTCGGGACAACGTGACAGGTGGTGAGCCCGTCGCCGTCTTTATGTCCAAGCCAACGATATTATTATATATGTTTTTAAAAAAATCCATTGGTCCCAGCCTGCTGGCTGGGAATCGAACTCGGGTCTAATGACTCGTAATTCCGACCACGCAACCACTCGGCTATCGTGAGTTATTAACGTACATAACGTAACATAATCTGTGTTGGATGATTTGATGAAGTAGTAGTATTTTTTAAAACTTTTTATACTAATATATTTCACAACACTGGATTATTACAGCGGCGTTTACATAAATGACAAATAATAACCTTCCGCGTATTTCCCGGTACTGGCATAGACAGTGGTTTACACAATTTAGTCTTTTTGACCAATATTTAGTACATTATTCTGACAGAGACAAATGTCTTTTGTTTTTTTAAATATTAATATTGAAAAACAAAGTAGAAACAAGTAGTTTTTCTTCATAAGTTACGTAACACAGTCCAAGAGTTTCTCTGTTAACACTGTAACAATATAATATTTAAGCAAATTAGTTAAATATATACTAATTTAGATGTTATACTTGTCACCTGTCAAAACGTATACCCATACGTCACAATTTGTTTTACCAAGTGTAACATTTTAGATCATGTTTAATTTACTTGTAGGACTAGTTTTTTATTATTAGCTGAGCTCCAAGGTTTCATCAAGTCGCCGGGATCTGGATTATTTTTCGAAAATTATATGTAACTCTTCATAACATCGAATATATGTTAAAGGAAAACACTTTTAAAATCGGTCCAGTCATTCCGGAGTGTAGTAAAACGGTACTAAAAACAGAAGGAGCATATGATTATTGCATTTTTATTATAAGTACCATATTAACTTTTATTTCAACATGTGACTTTAATAGAAAGCTGTTATTTAGACTTTACAAATGGAGGCACATTTTTATTTGTACAGAGTTTGTTCATGAGTTAACATCAAAGGTCGGATTTACTGTGATACATAGAGCGTCACTATTTCAGTTATCTTATTTTGTATATCTACGAGACTAGAACAAGTTCTTACAAGTTCGGCCAACATATAGACTGTTATTTGGTCCTTATATTTATTTAGTCCTTTTTTGTACAGACGAAGGATTAAAAGACTCCTCCGTCTGTAATATAGTTTTGAATTAGTCAAATGCAAATAAATATATTTGAATTAGTTAAGCACCTTTACTACGCCTTACCTTTTGACTAACGCAGTCAGGGCACCATTGATAATCTGTTCCCGACAGCGACACGCCTATCCACATCTAAATCACATCTTCCATCCCGGCTAAACGCACTCTAAGTATACAATTTCATTCACCTGTTCTAGACATTCCTGATTTACTCATATTTCACACTTCGTTCTTTTTTCGTCCCTTTCAAATACCAGAACCTTAACTAATTCAAAATAAATAAATAATAAATATCTTCACGCAATTCCCAATACAGGGGTAGACAGAGGTCAAGTCTAGACAATTAAGTCCCTTTGACCCACCTTCCACCGAAGATATATTCGGGACAACGTGACAGGTGGTGAGCCCGTCGCCGTCTTTATGTCCAAGCCAACGATATTATTATATATGTTTTTAAAAAAATCCATTGGTCCCAGCCTGCTGGCTGGGAATCGAACTCGGGTCTAATGACTCGTAATTCCGACCACGCAACCACTCGGCTGTCGTGACTTGACGATTCTAAGGTACTAATAATATTGAATTAAATATTAGCAGACTTAACTATTATTTTATTACTTTAAAGCGAATACGTAGTCTTTTTCTAAATAGAATAATCTAAAAATAAAATTCACCGGATTTACATGGACCAACGTTATAGGCTCACCTGTCTACGTGTTGAGATCCAAACCAGCGGTACAATGTACTTACTTAAAAACAAAGTAGAAACAAGTAGTTTTTCTTCATAAGTTACGTAACACAGTCCAAGAGTTTCTCTGTTAACACTGTAACAATATAATATTTAAGCAAATTAGTTAAATATATACTAATTTAGATGTTATACTTGTCACCTGTCAAAACGTATAATTACGTCACACTTGTTTTACCAAGTGTAACATTTTAGATCATGTTTAATTTACTTGTAGGACTAGTTTTTTATTATTAGCTGAGCTCCAAGGTTTCATCAAGTCGCCGGGATCTGGATTATTTTTCGAAAATTATATGTAACTCTTCATAACATCGAATATTAGTTAAGGAAAACACTTTTAAAATCGGTCCAGTCATTCCGGAGTGTAGTAAAACGGTACTAAAAACAGAAGGAGCATATGATTATTGCATTTTTATTATAAGTACCATATTAACTTTTATTTCAACATGTGACTTTAATAGAAAGCTGTTATTTAGACTTTACAAATGGAGGCACATTTTTATTTGTACAGAGTTTGTTCATGAGTTAACATCAAAGGTCGGATTTACTGTGATACATAGAGCGTCACTATTTCAGTTATCTTATTTTGTATATCTACGAGACTAGAACAAGTTCTTACAAGTTCGGCCAACATATAGACTGTTATTTGGTCCTTATATTTATTTAGTCCTTTTTTGTACAGACGAAGGATTAAAAGACTCCTCCGTCTGTAATATAGTTTTGAATTAGTCAAATGCAAATAAATATATTTGAATTAGTTAAGCACCTTTACTACGCCTTACCTTTTGACTAACGCAGTCAGGGCACCATTGATAATCTGTTCCTGACAGCGACACGCCTATCCACATCTAAATCACATCTTCCATCCCGGCTAAACGCACTCTAAGTATACAATTTCATTCACCTGTTCTAGACATTCCTGATTTACTCATATTTCACACTTCGTTCTTTTTTCGTCCCTTTCAAATACCAGAACCTTAACTAATTCAAAATAAATAAATAATAAATATCTTCACGCAATTCCCAATACAGGGGTAGACAGAGGTCAAGTCTAGACAATTAAGTCCCTTTGACCCACCTTCCACCGAAGATATATTCGGGACAACGTGACAGGTGGTGAGCCCGTCGCCGTCTTTATGTCCAAGCCAACGATATTATTATATATGTTTTTAAAAAAATCCATTGGTCCCAGCCTGCTGGCTGGGAATCGAACTCGGGTCTAATGACTCGTAATTCCGACCACGCAACCACTCGGCTATCGTGAGTTATTAACGTACATAACGTAACATAATCTGTGTTGGATGATTTGATGAAGTAGTAGTATTTTGAAAACTTTTATACTAATATATTTCACAACACTGGATTATTACAGCGGCGTTTACATAAATGACAAATAATAACCTTCCGCGTATTTCCCGGTACTGGCATAGACAGTGGTTTACACAATTTAGTCTTTTTGACCAATATTTAGTACATTATTCTGACAGAGACAAATGTCTTTTGTTTTTTTAAATATTAATATTGAAAAAACAAAAGACATTTTTATGTAACTTTAGTTCTGAAGGCAGGTTTATTACCAACTACGATATCGGCTCGAGGTGTTTAACTATTAAATGTTATTTATTTAAACGAAAGCTATTTTGTAAATATCACCTTCATAGTCTTGATTAGTATTTGCTAATTACCGATTCAGCCATACATCGGCAGACGGTCTAGTTTCGATTATCCAACACTTTAGTCTATATATTTTCTATCGAAAGATACGGAATAAATAAATACGGAATAATAAAACCTCTAAAAATATCAGACTAAAAATTGCTCACACCGGTGATGGGCAGTCGCCTATAAGGTGACTTTGATCGCTAATCCGCTTGCCAAGAGTGATGATACTAGCCGTAACATTTCCATAGGAGAGGGTTTCTAAATATGTTATCCGAATAAAGTTTAATTTTCGTATTTTGAACTTTTTGCTTATCAGAGCCCCTAGAGTTTCGGTGCTACAATATGAGCAATATTTGTTTTAAGTTCGGGAATATTTTCTCCAATACCACAAAGGCTAATCTTTAACAAAGTTTCGTGCTTTGAATACTGAAATATAGGTTATATGCGTTTGCTCGTTTCGACTTAAATCGGGATGGTGTGTGTTGATGCATTGCTTAGATGTTATGCACGTGTTTGCGGGAGGAGAGAGTCGGTTTTTTTTCTCTTCAAACTCTCGACTGCGGAATTGTTTCAAAGTCGTGGATTTCGTACATGAAAAACATCTTTCCTTTCCTATTTTAATCAACAATAAAGAGATAACAACGTATAAATTTACGCACCGCGTACTTCACTTAGAACTGGAGATAGAGAGGAAGCTTTGAAAACGTAATAAATGTACGGAAATTCTATAAAGGTGGTTGACTCTTTCTCTGCCTAGCAGTCGTCTTGAAATCTTTAAAAGTAAATTATATTATCTGTCATGGTCATTTTTTAAACTTTGCCTTAGTACTAAGCCTTTTTCATTACATTAATTAGTCCACACGGGCGATGCCGCAGCGGGAAAATTGGTTTGTTTTAAAAGTATCGGTTTGCTTCATTATGGTTGATTTCAAAATCTTTTTAACCCTGTTTACCTGAGGTCATTGTCATGTTCGTAGGGTAGAGGGTAGAAGTTGAAGTTATGACACATATTAAAGGATACCAAACAGCATACATAGTGAGTTTTAACACAACATCAATATTAACTCTATATTGAGTCTTCCCGGTAACTCCACTGGTCCACGAACGGTGCCTTATATGTATTGAATTTTATGATTTCTTGAAAAACATAACATTAATTTAGTAAAACGACTTAAGCATCTTATTCACAAACACCCTACTACCCCTACAGTTAGGAATACGAATCCTCTCCATTCCGGGAACTGGCTCGGAAGAAACACCTAGCTATAGAATAACGATGTACTTATTAATGTGTGAACGCGAGAACACAGTTCAAAATTTGTAGAAATTATATAAGTATGTAAACTCTCTTGCTCTTTCGCGCTATAAGCCTTACAAATCTGAATTTTGAAAACTTTTTTATGAAAGCAGTAAAAAGAATAAAACACACCCGGAAATACACTTTTTGATGTGAAACATCTATAGCGGCACGTAAAACCGATTTCTGGCGTGGCGATGCATGCCACGAAACTATACAAAGGTATACTAATTTACACCCTATTAACTGAAAATTAAGGTTTATAATTAAACACTGAAATCCCTTTTTTATATTTAATTAATTATATTCATATTAGTGACTATGTAAATTATATTAAGATTTCATTTTTACATGAAAGGTCATTTCTTTATAGTGAAAAAGGTTCAATAATTTTTAAAACGAATAAATATAAACTACCATTAAAATTAGCTGGATATTTTAATTTAAATTTGCAAGAGCTGAATCAATGCCATTAATGACATTTCTTCAAAAAGAATTTCAATTGCAAATCAACAACAATCCTAAAGAATCTACTACCAAATATGGAACAACTATAGATGCTGTAATTGTGAGTTAACTTGATAATGTTTCATCCAATACTTTTGTAACGTAATAAATAAATATATAAATATCTTCACGCAATTCCCAATACAGGGGTAGACAGAGGTCAATTCTAGACAATTAATTCCCTATGACCCACCTTCCACCGAAGATATTTTCGGGACAACGGGACTTTACTACTACGGGACTTTTGTAACGTAGTTTAGTTGTCATCGACCAATCATCACAGTAATACCGGCAGAGGAAACATCGAATATAACTATAACTGAAGTCACAGAGAGAGAGAAAGAGCAAATATTTAAATTGTGGCCACTTGATATTAATATCGAATTTTTATATCAAATGCAAATAAATGCTTATTAAATAAAGTTACCATTTTCTGTAAGAAATTCGTAATACTTCATTTTTTCATTAGTATTTTCTTTAGTACTTCATTTTTTCATTCCTGTAATAATGTTATCTTTTATGCATATTACTTGTACACACACGATATTTCACATCTGCCAGGCGTCCCATGACGGCTCACATTTTTTTTTTCAGAAGTTTGCAGCAGAATATGTGCCTTGTAATATTGCTTCGTAATAATACTTTGTCTCTTTACAATGCTCGCTGTAAAATGTGTAAGTATGCAGTGTTCAATACTACAGTAGAACTGACAAGCATTGAGATGGGAAGATTCTCTGAAATAAAAAATATCGAAATATCTTCACGCAATTCCCAATACAGGGGTAGACAGAGGTCAATTCTAGACAATTAATTCCCTATGACCCACCTTCCACCGAAGATATTTTCGGGACAACAGGACTTACTACTACGGACTTTTGTAACGTAGTTTAGTTGTCATCGACCAATCATCACAGTAATACCGGCAGAGGAAACATCGAATATAACTATAACTGAAGTCACAGAGAGAGAGAAAGAGCAAATATTTAAATTGTGGCCACTTGATATTAATATCGAATTTTTATATCAAATGCAAATAAATGCTTATTAAATAAAGTTACCATTTTCTGTAAGAAATTCGTAATACTTCATTTTTTCATTAGTATTTTCTTTAGTACTTCATTTTTTCATTCCTGTAATAATGTTATCTTTTATGCATATTACTTGTACACACACGATATTTCACATCTGCCAGGCGTCCCATGACGGCTCACATTTTTTTTTTTTTCAGAAGTTTGCAGCAGAATATGTGCCTTGTAATATTGCTTCGTAATAATACTTTGTCTCTTTACAATGCTCGCTGTAAAATGTGTAAGTATGCAGTGTTCAATACTACAGTAGAACTGACAAGCATTGAGATGGGAAGATTCTCTGAAATAAAAAATATCGAAATATCTTCACGCAATTCCCAATACAGGGGTAGACAGAGGTCAAGTCTAGACAATTAAGTCCCTTTGACCCACCTTCCACCGAAGATATTTTCGGGACAACGTGACTGGTGGTGAGCCCGTCGCTGTCTTTATGTCCAAGCCAACGTTGAAATTCGTACATAAGTTTTTGAAAAACTCATTGGTACTGCCACCTGGGGATCGAACTCTGGCCTCTCGCCTCGAAATTCCGACCACCCAACAACTCGGCTATCGTGACTTTTTAAGATTGAAGATTTTTTAAGATGAAGATTTCGTATATAATGAATATGTTAATTGTTAGTAGACTCGGGCGTAACTTTGCGAAAATTTATAACATCTCAACAATACGTTAATGACAGTAGCCCCTAGGAATGAGGTGGTCGCTCTTAAGCTATTTCTAAAAATATTAATACTGTGTCTCGAAAGGAATAAATATGTGTTTGCTTTTATCTATCAACATCAACATACTTCTTCCCGTCAGTATCTTAAGAAGAAAAACCTTGAAAATGAAAATGGTTACAATAGTACAGTAACGGTTGCAGTAGCGGGATAACATTTTTCATAAATATCAGACCAAAATGTAGCAGATAGGCGACGCGCAGCAGCGTCTAGGTGCGAGTCACATGGTAATGCAATCGACAATTCGCATATCAAACATGCCGGTTGTGGCAATTCCTTCTTCTGGAGATGCTTAGAGATATTTTCGAAACCGATTTACACATGATGGACTTATGAAGTAATAAACATGAAAAAACCGAATTAAAAACCTCATTTCTTCAAGTCAGTTAAAATTGTAATTACTGCAACTCTAATTAACTAAAGTATTGGATTGCACTCATGGTTGCTTGAGCGAGCAACATGAATCCTGCTCCAGGAAAAGCTTAAAATATAATAGTAAGAGCGTATGTAAGGAAGCCTCAGTAAGAGCGGATTTAAAAATAAATAGCCATAAAATCTAGAAACTAAGATTAGTTTCTATTTTGTGAACAAATTAAACTATCCGTAAGGACTATATTCTTATATGTCTTCGGAGTAATTTCAAAGATCAACCAAAAAGTAAACGAGTTAGAAAGTATTAAAGAAGTCCCTTTATAAACTAATGATAGTTATTTTGCGTTATTGGCTTTAAAGTAAACACAATGTTATTAGACAGTGATTAAATAAATTTAAGACCATTTATGTTTAAATTTATTTATATCATCATATTCACTAGTAACTAGCTTTTGTTCGCGACTTTGCATGCGTTAAAATAGTTACCTGCCTAATTGTACTTTTTATTTATTGTATATACGAAAATTTGTTTACAGCCTATCAAGAGTCTACTATTGAACATAGGCCCTCCCCTAAAATTTGCCGCAAATGCGGTCGTGCATCCATCGACTCATATTGGCACCTTCGGCAACATTTTGCAGGGATCTATTACACTGCGTTTGTCTAAAAGAGGTCGCCACTGGAGAAGCTTTTTCTCCCACGGTAATCAGTAAGTGAAGCTCGTGGCCGGCCCCTTGCCACTTCATCGTGCTGATCTTTACAGCTTCGTTGGTCACCTTGCTTTTGCGTCGGATGTCTTTTTGCCGATTTTATGTATCCCAAAAGTGGGAGTCAAGGACATTGCTTAGACCTCTGCGTACTCTCATAAAGTCACGATAGCCGAGTTGTTGGGTGGCCGGAATTTCGAGTCGAGAGACCCGAGTTCGATCCCCAGGTGGCAGTACCAATGAGTTTTTCAAAAACTTATGTACGAATATCGTTGGCTTGGACATAAAGGCGGCGACGGGCTCACCACCTGTCACGTTGTCCCGAAAATATCTTCGGTGGAAGGTGGGTCAAAGGTAAGTCCCTTTGACCCACCTTCCCCTTTTGTCTAGACTTGACCTCTGTCTACCCCTGTATTGGGAATTGCGTGAAGATATTTTTATTATTTTTTTTTCTGCGTACCCAATAAGGGGTTTATACACATACGCATTTAAAATAATAATTTAAATACTAATATGTAATTCAAAGAAATACTCTATAATGATACAGATTTTGTAAAAAAAAACTAACAAGTCTACTAATTAATGTGGATTTTGATTTCTTATCGTTTTTTTTTCTATAAACATATAAAGGTATGTAATGCTTTTTATAAAGAACCGATCTCAGTAACCTTGTTGCGGTAACTAATTGGACAATAAGCCAAAATTCTTACAAAACTTTTTAGTTTTTTTTTATTTTCCTCTGTGTAAACGAAAAATTAGCTCTGTTCTGCTCCAATCGAACCGATCTGTTTATGCACCAAACTTTCAACTTCTTTGCTTCATCAGCTTGTCATTGTTCATACCTCGCACTGTAAGCACTACGTATGTTTTTTTTTATAAAGACGCTGGTGTTAAAAAATATCTGGTTTTACTAACATTCTGTAAATTTTACTTTATTTTACGCCACGTTTGAAAAAGACAACGCTATAAAAATGTCTTAACAGGATATATTGAAACAACTTAATTCTGTAATTAAGGCATTAAGGGGCCTTGGTATTAATAAATATTAGACCTCTGGAATTACTGAGTGGGTTATATTTCTCTGTCTGACGACCTCCGTGGACGAGAAGCCTACACAACGTTTACAAGCGCATGTCGTCAGCTCTGAACTGTCGGGTGCGATTCTCGGACGAATCAATACAAAAAAACAGGTTTCGTACATTGTCTCGGATCAGGTTGTTTGTGGTACATTCGTTGTGTCTGATTCCAGAGCTATATATGTAATGTTGCCCCTACCTATATTATATATATTTATTAGGAGTAAATTAAGTGTTTCATATCAGTCGATTTCTTTATTTCGATGCAATATATAATAGAATCTTAAAGAAAAAATAACACATGTCTTGACAAGATAAAGCTGTGAACAAATTGGCAGTGTTTGTCATACGTAACCTTACCCTTTTTGACGCAGTTTTGAACGCAAACTCCAGCATCCATCAACCATGAGTCAGGCACCGTGAAGGATTACACAACGTACGGTATACGTTTCTCAATTTTATTTTATCACGCGCCACATTACTATGTTGAGCGGTCTAACTCGTTTGAGGATAAAGCGAGATACAGTTTGCACTATTTTTGGTTTTATGTAACCCCACTTTATTTTCTCTTAACCATATTAATTTTATAAAAACTAAATACATATTAATTTTACTTAAACCTGTTAAGTAAAATTAATATGGTTTTAGTTGTACCTATATGAGAATTCTCAATAATATTCGTCAGTTATCAAATCCCGGGTTCGAATCCCGGATGAATCAATTGTAGAAGACCACATTTTCTACATTACCTCGGGTCTCTTCGGGAGTTCTTCGTATCTTCGTTATTTCTGATTCAATAACACAAGTGCTTTGGCTCATTACTCAGAGATTAGAGCGTGTATGATGTATTATGTTGTCCTTACCTATGCATTAATATATCATTCATGTGGCCTAAGAATTTGTTTTTGTAAATTTTAGAAGCCTATGTTCAGCATTGAACTCCTACGAGGTTCTAAAGAAGAACATACGGATCGAATAGATGTCATGATTAGGTTAAGTATACTTCATATATTTGTCTTTGGTTACCCTGTAGACCACTTTTAGAGGTTAAAATATCTCCTTTGTGTTTAATAGACTGTGGTATAGACAGTAACAATATCCTATGAGTCGATATAATCTCGGAGCCTTCCGATCACTGTCGGAAGCTGTTTTACATTGCATATTTTATAGAAAAGAGCTAAGAACGCTGTAAGAAATCACAGGAAATAATAAGATACATTTTATTTTGCATAATTATATTTCAAGTTTTAATAAAATATTTTTTATCTTCACACATGTACACAAACAAAGGTCATATAAAATAATACAGTTCTTTCGATCCACCTTTCATAAAATAATTTTTAGGACAAAGTTACATGTGGTGAAACTTTCACCGTGTCATAGTAATTTATAAATGTACTCATTAACGCCCATGACACAAAATGAAACTTTAATTTTCATCACACAAATGTTTGCCTCTGACTGAATTCGAACTCGCCACGTTTAGCTTCGAAGGGTACCTTCCATCTGGGCTACCGGGTCGCTTAATTTTAGATCAACACCTGCACATTAATTTACCTCAAACAAGATAATTTTGCGCACTACAATGCACGGGCCACTCCTTTGAGGTAAGGTACGCGATAATCGCCACGTTTGGAAAGCGGATTACCGATCGCAGCACAGCTTATAACGTAGACAATTCTGCCGTCACTTTCGAGTTGAAAACAAATTTAAATATAAGATTTTATTCTTCTTTATGAACAATTTCATAGCAATTTAAAAGTAACATGTGAACATGACATTAAAAAGCAAACATTCGATCTGCATTATGTAAATAAGTTTGTAACTTTCTTCGTTGACGATCTCTCATTACTGTAGTTATAACTCCTATAGCACCGTGAACTCGATGAAACGAAGAAAGTGAAGTGAATTAAGATTTCTAGAAATTCGTAATAAACGACACCATATTCATGTTACACAAAATCATCGATTAACACTCCTACTCTTTTTGCGCAATAGAATCGAGGTACGCAATCCTATATTCTATTGTGCATAGGTTATTTAATATTTTTTATAATAATCTGGACATCATCAACACTCATTGTGAAACATTTAAGAAGTCGACTATCAAATTATTTAGGTTACTTCACCTTAACTTAACAAGAGAATGTGTACACTTCGAAAATCATGTATATGACGTAGATACGTACATAGACAGGGACAATATCACATACATTGTTCTTATCTCAAGAAAGTAGCTAAAGCACTTGTATTATTAAATCAGAAACAACGAAGGCACCACAAACACCCAGAACCGTGAAAATATAGAAAAAGTGGTTTTCTACATTGATCCGTCATGCTGTTGGCGACACCATGAAAACCGATGCGTAAGTCACTCGCCCACGGAGGTCGTCTGATATGTATATCTGTGTATTTTATATTTTAGTCTTTTTATAAGAAGTATGACATCACGAATGAATAAAGTAAATACGCTGGGCACATACTTCGGTTTACTATCTAGCATTTAAATTAGCACAAAATTAGGACTTTGTTAACGATTGTAATCAGATAAAAATCAGTTTTATGTACATACATAAACAAACTTAAAAATTTTGCCACCACCGTTCTTCTCGTGGGTGTCATAAGAGGCGATTAAGAGAAAAGCTTCGAAAATAGAAATTGCTACTGACAGACGGCGCGATAACCATCTCAAGAAAATGTCTTATAAACATATATAAATTAACCGCATTTCAAACATTCAAAGGACGTGAAACAACTCGATCTATGTTCGCATTAAACGTTCAATTAATTGCGACAATCGACGGAGAGCCTCGACAGGCGCGAGCACGTGTACTGTTTATATGTACGCAATTAATCTAGGTTAAATAATGGCATGACTTGTTGAAGCGAAAACTTCTTCAGGTTCGTTTAATGATTACTTTGGGAGATATTTTTTCACCATCCCGATCATTAATCCGAGCGAACCTAAAGGTAAAACTTCATATGATATTTATTTATATAATGTGATTTTTGTTTTGTTTTAGTCTATTTATATGTATACTGTCGTCTCGTTATGATACTCTAGTTGTTGTCCATTCAAAGGTTGCATTGAAGAGAACTTTTGACAATATAGGCAGTGTACTTTGGTCTAATTTTAATTTGACGTAGAATAAGTTTAAACAAAACCTATAAATTTTATTTACATATTTATTTACATATTTTATTTACATAAATAAGGGCAATTTAATGAACTAAACTGCCGCTAACGTAAGTAGCAATAGCATTTTTGTTATGGAATCAGAAACAACGAAGGTACCATAAGCACCATGACGCGCGAAAAAGTAGAAAAGTGTTTTTCCGGGATTCCGGGACTTGAAAACCGATATGTTTTTGATTTATGTGTGTAGGTGAATGATGAGTTCCCGGTTTGATATTTTGTTCAGTTATTTTGATACTAACTGCAATTCAATAAAAAATAAACGATTTGTACCTTACTATCGAATCAATAAAGAACGCCTTATTTTATCGTATATCGCGACAGTGAACAACGATACACTGAAAAACCCCGATTAAAATATAAACTATTTGTATCTTACGATCTATTCAATAAGGAACGATTATTTCATGCTATATCGCGATTGTGAACACCGACAAACTCAAATAGTAACGCTTAACACGAGTAAAACTGTTGTATTGCGTCGCTTATGTTTTATTTCACGCTATATCGATTAAACCAAGTACTTCGCGAGCCGCTACATTAAAGCGACATTGTATAGACAATTACCTTTCAGTTTCAGCGTACGAGTTTACAACCCATTTTTCTTTATGATGCATTTTTATTGAGTTTTGAAGTAGTTAGTCTTGATGAGCCTTTTGTTATCACAATCAAATAGTGGCGACATCTATGTCTCCACATAAGAAGCTCGCTAGTTGCAGATTCAGGAAACACATCCACATCCTAGATCGTGCTACTGAAGTTCTCACGATTGCAATATATTCGATTACCGATAGATCTTCGGTGGAAGGTGGGTCGAAGGGACTTAATTGTCTAGACTAGACCTCTGTCTACCCCTGTATTGGGAATTGCGTGAAGATATTATTTTTTAATATTTGATATATTCATGTATATTGAATGTGGACATTATTATTACATTTAAAATTTATGTACATTCTGAATCATCGGAGTACATTTTTAGCGGTTAGATTCCATCCTCTGGATATCTTCGTCAACACAAAAAGCGGTATATTTTTTAAACAACAAAATATTAATCGCTGCAATAGCCTGCATTTTATATTCCAGACTGGATCACGACCGTAGTCTAATGTCGATCTCAAGTCTGCAACGTCGTGTTTCGCAGCTTTAAGTAGCGGTTTCTAACCTGCTAGCGTTCCAACTGCACTGCAATAGACTATTTCAATTTCACTATAGTAAAATTTATATGGTTTCTGCGGAATAAGACATGAAAGCCGTAAATCGCGCTAAGCCGTGAACACGAATAGGTAAGGCATTGTCTACACTACTCTATCGACACTCGGTCGCTTGCTTGATGGCATCTTGAGTGTTAGAGCAGACAGACGGGATTTTCCAACTTTAGCACTGGATAAAACTACAAATGAGAAGATGATCGAATTAGTGTACTCGTAAAGTTAAAATCACACAAACGTTAATTAAAATTATGTTTCGTATATTTTATAACTATAATATTCAGCATAAATATTATTACAAAATATAATATCAGTCCTACTTTTAAAATACAGAAGGAAAAATAAATTAAGGGTTTTCCCGAAATAAACATTATTATTAAAAAAAACTTATAATTATAAAAACTCATGATAGCCGAGTGTTTGGGTAGTCAGAATTTTGAGTCAAGGGACCCGAGATCGCCTCTCAGGTGACAGGCTCGTACCAATGGGTTTTTCAAAATCGTATGTACAATTTATATAGCTTGGACATAAAGACGGCGACAGGCTCACTACCTGTTACGTTGTCCCGAAAATATCTCAGGTGGAAGGTAGGTCAAAGGTACTTTATTGTCTAGGCTACCCCTGTATTGGGAATGGCGTGAAGATATTTATTAATTTATTTTATGATTTTTAAAAAAAATTGTAATGTTTACTTCTCTACCTTTAAGAAAGGGTATCTGCCTTCTCCAAAAAGGGGCTATAAACTCTTCCTCTTCGAACAATTAGCTCACATAGGATTCGAAAGTTAGTTGCGACCAATCTCGACTCCTTTTAATGTTTACTTTCGCGTTATATCTTTTTTTTCTTCACTATTCGATCTTCTCTCATTCTCTCAACGTGCCCATCCATCGAAGCACGCCCCTATCTATTTTAGTGATAAGATCATCTTTCAAACCTGCCATATTGCATCTCGTCTCGTTTTGTTCTCTTTCAGCCTCGGTACCGGCAGAAGTTTTACAGTTTAGGTTAGGTTTACAAGTTTAAGTTGTACGAAAGTTTCCATCATGTTACTTCCTATTTAATAACACATAAACAGCAATCAAATGTACTAAGAAAAATGTAAATACAGTAATAGACTTCCTCGGGAACTGTATGGGCAATGGAGTACGACCTTTTGTCATCTAGGTGAGCGGATGACGGCTGCGGAACACCAGATTAGGATACGACGGGGTATTTTCCAGGGCAATTGTTTGAGCCCAATATGGTTTTGCCACTCCCTGAATCCTCTCAGTATACTGCTGGAAGGATCGGGGAGGGGATTTCAGATTCGAAGAGGAGGGACAAAATTGACTCACCTCTTCTACATGGATGACCTCAAGTTGTTCGCCTCCAACCGCTCCCATTTGGTGGAATTGCTTGGAATCACTTGTTAATTCGGCAATTCCATCAGAATGAAGCCGTCATCGTGACGGATAAGTGTGCGGTCCTCCTTGTCGAAAGGGGCAAGGTCATTAACACCGAAGGCATAGACTTGTGCCCAGTTGTGACCAGTGCCCGTCAACATACGAACCCTTTCCGAGTCTGATACATACCCATACCTAGGTATGTCACAAAACTTGGATGTCGATGAGGCTGGCATGAAACAGTCGGTTGGCGAAGTGTTCTTTGCACGCCTAACAAAAAAGCTAAACAGCCATTTGTCGGGCGTGAACAGGGCGCGCGCATTTAATGGTTGGGTCATGCCAGTTCTCATGTATACTTTCGGCATACTCAGATGGACTCAAACCGACCTTATACACCGCGTTCAATCCGCTTGTACGACCGCCCTGGACAGAAAAGTAATTGGTTACGTTTCGGTGACCTATTTGGGAATCCGAGGGTTTCGTCTGTGCGACACAGGATCAGGTTATTAAGACGAACAACTATCGGAGATACATCTTAAGCGATGGCACCGTTGACATCTGTCGAGCTTGTCGCGATCCTGGGGAGTCGCTTCGGCATGTCATCTCCGGTTGTTCCATTCTTTCTAACTCTGAGTATCTGCATAGACACAACCTCGTAGCCAGGATTTTACATCAGGAGCTCGCCCTTAAATACGGTCTCGTCGAACGGAAAATGCCTTACTACAAGTACTCTCCGGAGGCCGTGCTCGAAAATGACCGCGCCAGGCTCTATTGAGACCGGCCCATCATCGCGGACAGGACGTTTCTGGAAAATAAGCCAGATATCGGGTTCATGGACCGGGCACAGTCAAGGATATTTTTGGTGGACATTACCATCCCGTATGACGAGAACCTCGTGAAAGCCAAAACAGACAAAAAGACGAAATATCTGGACCTGGCTCACGAGGTGACAGACATGTGGGGTGGGATGCCCGCTGAAATTATTCCTATAGTTGTATCTGCGAATGGGTTAATCCCAGTCAGCCTCTCTGAAAATCTGAGGCGACTGGGACTCTGTTACGGACCGCTCCGAGCTCAAATGCAGAAGGTGGTGCTCCTCGATCGTCCGCCGGTTTCTTTCCCTATCGGCCTAATCCTCGGCTGTCTAGTCTCACCTGTCGAGGGCTTCCGTCTGGTTGGGTCTTAATATTTATTTACTATTTTTATTTATTAGGATTTATTACTTATATACTTTATAATACTCTATTTTTTGTATTTTTATTTTTATGTGTATAAAAACCCAACCAGACGAGAAAATATAACAAAATAAAAATAATAATAGTTTTTATTTATCTCCTAACAAAAAGTTGTGAGAGAATGTAAATCTTGTAGCATACAGAATCCAATTCAAGTGAAAAGCTTCAATTTAATAAAATTTAATTTTAGAAATTTTAAATAACACCATTGTTAAGAATTTGTGTGTCCAGTTACAAACGGATTCGTGTACTGATTTAAACATATATATGATATGTATACGGATAATAGTACTGAAAATAACCAGACCAAAATTCAGCTTACCTTATAGGTGACGGGCAGTAGCATCTACGGTGCGGGGTATATGATCGGCTTGCCAAGTGTGGCGATTATGGTAAATCCTTCTGTACGTACGACCTTAGTCTTGCAGTGGATTTTTACAGACCGATATAATGGTTGTGATGTAGATAGAGACAACATCACATACTCTTATCTGATACCAAAGTAAGTAGAAAACGCACTTGTGTTATGGACTCAGAAGTAACATACGTACATACAATCACGCCTCTTTCCCGTAGGGGTAGGCAGAGACCACTTTTTTCCACTTGCTACGATCCTTACATGCTTGTTTCGCTTCGTCAAAATTCATTTTTCCCTTCATACATTCTCTTCGATTTAGGGTACTCTTGGCCTGGCCTTTTTTCAGGACGTCCCTGATTTGGTCTCGAAATATCCGCCTAGGTCTTCCCTTTCCTACACTTCCATTCACACTCGCCTTACACAGAAGTAACGCAGGTACCACAAACAACTAAACCCGAGACCGCATGAAGTGTAAACTTTATTTCCGATAGATTGCATTGAAATTCAAATTGATATAGAGAATTGTGTAAATTCAACGACGCATCTCTCCGCTGAGCAACTTTGAGCTTCCTCGTTCTACTTACAATGAAGGACTTATTTATTTACATACATCAAACAAAATAAATGTACCTATTATAACTAATATGACTATTTTTAAAGTATTACTACAATGATATGATAAAATTTAAATTATAATAGTTTATAATAGAATATAAATAATAGTTATATAATTTAACAAGTTGAGTTATTATTCATTAAATAAAACTTTAAAAAACTAACCGTATTCCTATACGCTCGCTTATTTGTTTCCATTAGTAGCAAAGGAAGTGGTTTACTTCATAATATTAGTTTAACTCGTCTAAGAGCAATGATAATCAGATGCATTAGCAGTGCTAATTGTTTTGCATAATAACAAGAAACATTGCAATTATACTTTAGGCCTTTTCGATGGCTCATAACTAGCTTTTTCCCATGACTTCGCCCGCATGGACCTTGGGAAAATAAGAAATTCACTTTATTATGAATTATTACATAAATAGCAGCATATTTTAACTTGAATTAGAATACACCGAAGACAATAACCAAATCTGTTCAATAGATTTCGTGCGATGCACGAATAAAAATACAAAAGGACAGACAATCAAATAGATATTTATGTTTTATGCTCAGGTCCGTCTCCTATTCTGCTTATATTTTTTATCCCATATTGAAATGTAACATTACTATTTACTATAACGTAATAGCAATAGATCGTGATCTTCTTAGTTTAATGGCTTCAATTAATAAAATAGTAGCAGTGGGCAATGGATTAGATTTATTTTTAGCAGCAGATTAAAATCGAAAAAATTTAGCAGACTTAAATATAAAACCGAACGGTAAAAAAATTGTACCGCAAAAGTTTACGATAAAAGGGGTTTAGGTAGACCGAGATCATCTTTCAAAGATCATTTTTTTATAGAAAAGGCCGGCAAACGAGCAGGCGGCTCACGTGATGGTAAGTGATTACCGCCGCCCATGAACACCCGCAATACCATAGGCATAGCAGATGCATTGCCGGCATCAGAGTGCCCCCCCCCCAAATTGGGGGAGGGGGTGTGTGGGCCTCCGGCTACCTGCCCTTACCAGACGAAACGCAGAAGTTTGTTAGACTTCTACGTCACGCCGGTATTCTGTGAGGTCGTGGTACTTCCCCGGTCGAGCCGGCCCATTCATGCAACAACAAAAGCTGACGCGTGGCTCT
Source organism: Sericinus montela (assembly GCA_029286605.1). Lineage (NCBI taxonomy): Eukaryota > Metazoa > Arthropoda > Insecta > Lepidoptera > Papilionidae > Sericinus > Sericinus montela. Next base: position 136,146 of record JAGSMR010000161.1, on the reverse strand, counting down.
ACCACGAACAGAATGTCAGTAAATTGCTGAAACTGGGGAGGGTCGATAAGAACCGTATCGTGTACTCGGATAGAAAGATGGATGTGTGTATAAAGAATTGATGAATCTGAAAGAAGCGAAAAAGGTATGTAAGTGTACTTACTGTAAGTGATCGTGACACTTGGTGTCTTGACATATCGTGATACTTACAGTAAGTACACTTACACACTTACGGGGAGTGTATCAGGGATTATATGTTAAGATAATAATAAAAAGAATTGATACTTTCATATTTTATGGGAATAAGTCACGATAGCCGAGTGGTTTGGTGGTCGGAATTTCGAATCGAGGTACCCGAGTTCGATCCCCAGGTGGCAGGCTCGTACCAATGGGTTTTTCAAAAACTTATGTACGAATTAAATCGTTGGCTTGGACATAAAGACGGCGACAGGCTCACCACCTGTCACGTTGTCCCGAAAATATCTTCGGTGGAAGGTGGGTCGAAGGGACTTAATTGTCTAGACTAGACCTCTATCTAACCCTGTATTGGGAATGGCGTGAAGATATCTCTTTTTATATTTTTTAGGAAGATCACTGGAAGGGTTATTTCAGGTAAATGTCTAGTTTCAATATTTTATTCAGCTCAGTTGCTATGCATGCCATGAAAAGGGAAATGCTCTGTGTTTTTCTGTGTAACAGAACCCGCAATGAAGACATCCGCAGCAGAATCAGGGCAACCGGCATCGTCTTAAGGATCAGCACGCTGAAGGGGCAACAGGCCAGCCACATTGCTGGTATAATTGACCACCGTTTGGGAAGAAAGTTTCACGCGTGGGCAACCTCGTAACGGCAAACGCTGTTTTGGGTGACCTCATGTAATTCGGAGTAACAACCTACAATCAGTTGCTGTTAGTCTATGGATGCAAAACTTTATGGCTAACTTGTACAGCAGCCATTGTAAATAATTTCACCGACAGAAGGCGGAATTTCCATCTAGAAAAATACCAGATCCGTGACGTATCTGGTACTGGTATCACCAAGCCGTACGGTAAGTGTGGCGAAAATCCGCTATATGCATAAATCCTGTATCCTGCTAGGAACCGTTGTGTAAAGTTTATATACTAAACAATATTAGTCTATGTACTAAACCATACGTTCAACAAATATCATGAATGCGAAAACCTGGATGGTTGGATATTTGTTTGTTACACAATCACGCCTGCTGAACGGATCTGGATGAAATTTGGTGCAGGGATAATATTTAAAATTTAAATATTCCATAATCTGGAATAGCTCAGTGCCTATGGTTACCGGTTCCGGTGATGCATTGGTTAACCCTGGGCATTCATTTTACTAAATGAGTTTCTTTCGCTCGTTACTTCTCCTACAGGTGATCCTTATCATGAGAGTAGAGAGAAGTAAAATATATTTTCCCATGTCAAAGAACAAATATTTTCATTAGGTTTGATTTGAATGGATTACTCAAGCTTGTACGCGTACATAGTGTTAAAGACTACTAATTAATACAACTAATTACTTATTAATAACGGACAACAACTTAAAATAAAGGGAAAAATCATGAAGAACTTTATTTCTTTATTAGCTTTATTGTAACTTTTATTCACAAAAATTAAAAAATACAATTGCAAGAATCGATGTGAAATGACCAGTCAAGTATAATTATACTTAAAATACACTTAGTTACAAAGGTCTTAAATAACTACTAAAAGGCATTCAAATGAATAAGCTTTTGTTTGGTTCCTGAGGTCGATAAGGTTAGTTACCTAACTGTAATATACAAAAAATCCTACAGTTTTTTCCACTTGTAGGAATCACAAGAGATTAAGCTACTGACAAAACGCGAGACAGGCATCTCAAAGAAAAAAATGACAAAAATTAAATATCTGATAACCATCTGTTGGGTCAGATGTGTGATGTATAGCAGCAGTGATTTTATACTGCTGCCGCGATCATCGATCCGCTTGCCGACAATGACTGTTATGGTAAATCCTGCTTGATGGTAGAACAATAATTTCTTCAATCGTCCAACCGACTAGTTTCGGAGCCGCTTCATCGGGCCGAGTATAAGTTCGCGGTTGCACCTCAGAACGGTTTTAATTATTTAATTAATAATGTATCAAGAAACTTTTAATAATTTAATTAAAAAGTTTTTGTTAATGTCATAGGTCAAATAATCTTAACTAATAGACGAGCGGAGTTAGTTTATTAATTTGACTGAGTCAAAGCGATGTTATTTTACGGATGACTGTCCAAGGAAGCATCGCGCAATATTAGAATCACCGCAGAAACCGTATCGTATTTTGAAAGTTTTTATCACCGAATCGTATTCACTAATTCTATGTTAACAATTTATAGTAAACAATTTATAAGAACATCAAGGGGAAGAAGTTTCATTGAAGAATTACGTCAGAACATTAAATTACATTTACAAAATGTTTCATTAAATCGTTGTACATTTTTGTGTACAGCGGTACAAAGTTAATTTAGAATTTAATATATCCTGAAATAACGTAGATGAATATAATTCTTATTTAACTACGTTATAATATTAGCACCAATACTAGTGTTACATATACCTATACTTTATTTAAACATGTCTGTAACGTAGATAGTTAAATCTTTACAATAATAATTACAGAATTTACAAAGAAGAATAGTTTTATCTCAATCCCAAACAGTCAAATTCCTTCATTATTTAATAATACCCTGTTATAAGCAGAGCACATCTATGCCCTGCTGTACCATACATTATAGTGAAAAGCTACTTCTTAGCTAGCAGACTTAAATTGCCATAATAATGGCCAACCAACTAAGTACCTACTACAAGATAACCAACTTAGCTCCATGACACACAGCATCGATTCACAATAACGTGGAACACGTCTTTCTTCACAATAAAATTGAAACTCAGGCGAATATCTAAGCGCAGAGATTAAAATCTTACGGAAGAAGTCCGGCGATGGACTTAAACAGGTTGCCACTCAGGTTGCCATGCATATGTATCACTCGGATGAGCTCGGCAAGAACAGGCAGGGAACCTGCCACGTTCTCCCAAACGAACTCGGGTGTATTATTTCGAAAGAAGTAAACCAACCACTTTAAACTATAGTATGCGGTTGCGCGAGACTATGATTATTTAATAAAAAAAATATGATACAAATAATTAGAGCCGATGTCGAGAAACTAATTTTATAAAAAGTAAAAATAAATAATAAATATCTTAACGCCAATCCCAAAAACAGGGGTAGACAGAGGTCTAGACAATTAAGTCATTTCGACCCACCATCCTTGGAAGATATTTTTGGGACAACGTCGCGGACTCAACGTCCATGCTAATGATACAATTCGTACATAAGTTTTTGATAAAACTTATTGGTACGAGCCTGCCACCTAGGAATCGACGTCGGGTGAGTCACTCGACTCGAATTCAGATCAGCCTACCACTTTTCAAACCTTATTTTTTATGACATTAAAATACAAGATATATTAAAACTCGCGTTAAAAGAACACATAGCTGATGTAAAACATAGACGCTCTAGGAAGTCTGCAGTTTGTGATCACATTATTGATGGCCCCAACCATTATATCAGATCTGACAAATCACATGGCTTCGCGACAGAACACACATTCCTACCCAGGATGATCCGTAAGGCTACTGAAATTAAAAAAACATCCCAATTTCAATAGAGAAGATGGTTGGGTACTACCACCTTCTTGGGATCCAGTCATTAATAAAATTAAGTGGAAGACCAAGCATACCACTGCTAGACTTCAAGACACAGTGAGCACATTCTGCGTAAATCGGATACAGTTTGTAAAAACTAATTAAAAACGCGACAAAATCCGAAAATCGTTTATTTAAAAAAATCAATATACAAATAAACTTATTTTTTTTATAAACACATTAAAACTTACGTTATATATTTTTATATAAATTTAAAAAAGTGAGTTTTAATGTGTTTGAAGATGAAGTTCCACCAAGAGACATCAATCGTGAGTATTCGACATGATTTTTTATCATATAATTCAATATTTTTTTCTAACATAAATGATGATTATTTATTTTTTATAAAAATCCGGAAATCGTTTTTTTTTAAATCAATATACAAATAAACTTATTTTTTTATAAACACATTAAAACTTACTTTATATATTTTTATATAAATTTGGAATAAAAAAAAGTGAGTTTTAATGTGTTTGAAGAAGAAGTTTCACCAAGAGACATCAATCGTGAGTATTCAACATGATTTTTTTATGATATAATTCAATATTTTTTTTCTAACATATATGATGTTTATTTATTGTTTATAAAAATATCGAATTTATAATTTTATAAATACGGATCTGTAATCCATTGTGTTTTATTTTTATGAACGCTTACACTACCTTGAAGCTGAAACTATCTTAAAGCTGACAAAACACACAAAATACCTTTGAGTTCAGCTGAACTTAAATTAAGTAACAGATATTTTTTAATACATGATGGACGTTATAGTTCTAATTTAGAGGAGTGCGGACTTGTCCCTGTAGTACTCGTGCAGCGCGCGCTCCCGCTCGCGCGCGGCGCAGAGCAGGCGGGGCGGCGGGCGTCAGGCGGCGCCGCGGCACGCGCCGCTCTGCTGCGCGCCGCGCGGCTCCGCGAGCGACGTCTCCGCGAACCGCACGCCGCACTGCTCCACAGAACGCAACGTTTAACTCTTTTGTGTCGGTGTAGCATCGGGTAAATACTACATAGTACAGTATAGATAACACACCATAGATGACAATACAGTTTTGCAATTTAGTTTACATTTAATAATCATAATTGTTTAACAAAAATAAAATGTCACGATAATAATATGAGGGCACAAACATAGCGACGTACACACCATGCAGTAGGTGAATCCGGTAGTATTAATGAAACTCTAAAGTTTAAATAATATGCAGTATAATACTGAAGTCTTACCTTATTTCGTTTGATAACAGGGTCCTCGCAATTGCGAATTTTATTTTTATGTGAATTAAGTCCAGTGTTAGCTGCAATGAAGAGAAATGAATTATTTTATATTCTTGAAACAAATATTTTTTTTTATTTAGCAAATTTGGTTAATCAATATACAAATAGAAGAATGTAAGATGAGTATTTTATAAGAGTTCATACATAAGAATAAGAATAAGAATAATTTATTTGCATAAAAACATATTACAATAATCTATCCAATGTTGGGACATCCTTTTAAGCAAATAATTACTTGTGCCAGAATGCCCTGCTCGGTTAGGTTAGGTTAGGTTAGGTTAGGTTAGGTTAGGTTAGGTTAGGTTAGGTTAGGTTAGGTTAGGTTAGGTTAGGTTAGGTTAGGTTAGGTTAGGTTAGGTTAGGTTAGGTTAGGTTAGGTTAGGTTAGGTTAGGTTAGGTTAGGTTAGGTTAGGTTAGGTTAGGTTAGGTTAGGTTAGGTTAGGTTAGGTTAGGTTAGGTTAGGTTAGGTTAGGTTAGGTTAGGTTAGGTTAGGTTAGGTTAGGTTAGGTTAGGTTAGGTTAGGTTAGGTTAGGTTAGGTTAGGTTAGGTTAGGTTAGGTTAGGTTAGGTTAGGTTAGGTTAGGTTAGGTTAGGTTAGGTTAGGTTAGGTTAGGTTAGGTTAGGTTAGGTTAGGTTAGGTTAGGTTAGGTTAGGTTAGGTTAGGTTAGGTTAGGTTAGGTTAGGTTAGGTTAGGTTAGGTTAGGTTAGGTTAGGTTAGGTTAGGTTAGGTTAGGTTAGGTTAGGTTAGGTTAGGTTAGGTTAGGTTAGGTTAGGTTAGGTTAGGTTAGGTTAGGTTAGGTTAGGTTAGGTTAGGTTAGGTTAGGTTAGGTTAGGTTAGGTTAGGTTAGGTTAGGTTAGGTTAGGTTAGGTTAGGTTAGGTTAGGTTAGGTTAGGTTAGGTTAGGTTAGGTTAGGTTAGGTTAGGTTAGGTTAGGTTAGGTTAGGTTAGGTTAGGTTAGGTTAGGTTAGGTTAGGTTAGGTTAGGTTAGGTTAGGTTAGGTTAGGTTAGGTTAGGTTAGGTTAGGTTAGGTTAGGTTAGGTTAGGTTAGGTTAGGTTAGGTTAGGTTAGGTTAGGTTAGGTTAGGTTAGGTTAGGTTAGGTTAGGTTAGGTTAGGTTAGGTTAGGTTAGGTTAGGTTAGGTTAGGTTAGGTTAGGTTAGGTTAGGTTAGGTTAGGTTAGGTTAGGTTAGGTTAGGTTAGGTTAGGTTAGGTTAGGTTAGGTTAGGTTAGGTTAGGTTAGGTTAGGTTAGGTTAGGTTAGGTTAGGTTAGGTTAGGTTAGGTTAGGTTAGGTTAGGTTAGGTTAGGTTAGGTTAGGTTAGGTTAGGTTAGGTTAGGTTAGGTTAGGTTAGGTTAGGTTAGGTTAGGTTAGGTTAGGTTAGGTTAGGTTAGGTTAGGTTAGGTTAGGTTAGGTTAGGTTAGGTTAGGTTAGGTTAGGTTAGGTTAGGTTAGGTTAGGTTAGGTTAGGTTAGGTTAGGTTAGGTTAGGTTAGGTTAGGTTAGGTTAGGTTAGGTTAGGTTAGGTTAGGTTAGGTTAGGTTAGGTTAGGTTAGGTTAGGTTAGGTTAGGTTAGGTTAGGTTAGGTTAGGTTAGGTTAGGTTAGGTTAGGTTAGGTTAGGTTAGGTTAGGTTAGGTTAGGTTAGGTTAGGTTAGGTTAGGTTAGGTTAGGTTAGGTTAGGTTAGGTTAGGTTAGGTTAGGTTAGGTTAGGTTAGGTTAGGTTAGGTTAGGTTAGGTTAGGTTAGGTTAGGTTAGGTTAGGTTAGGTTAGGTTAGGTTAGGTTAGGTTAGGTTAGGTTAGGTTAGGTTAGGTTAGGTTAGGTTAGGTTAGGTTAGGTTAGGTTAGGTTAGGTTAGGTTAGGTTAGGTTAGGTTAGGTTAGGTTAGGTTAGGTTAGGTTAGGTTAGGTTAGGTTAGGTTAGGTTAGGTTAGGTTAGGTTAGGTTAGGTTAGGTTAGGTTAGGTTAGGTTAGGTTAGGTTAGGTTAGGTTAGGTTAGGTTAGGTTAGGTTAGGTTAGGTTAGGTTAGGTTAGGTTAGGTTAGGTTAGGTTAGGTTAGGTTAGGTTAGGTTAGGTTAGGTTAGGTTAGGTTAGGTTAGGTTAGGTTAGGTTAGGTTAGGTTAGGTTAGGTTAGGTTAGGTTAGGTTAGGTTAGGTTAGGTTAGGTTAGGTTAGGTTAGGTTAGGTTAGGTTAGGTTAGGTTAGGTTAGGTTAGGTTAGGTTAGGTTAGGTTAGGTTAGGTTAGGTTAGGTTAGGTTAGGTTAGGTTAGGTTAGGTTAGGTTAGGTTAGGTTAGGTTAGGTTAGGTTAGGTTAGGTTAGGTTAGGTTAGGTTAGGTTAGGTTAGGTTAGGTTAGGTTAGGTTAGGTTAGGTTAGGTTAGGTTAGGTTAGGTTAGGTTAGGTTAGGTTAGGTTAGGTTAGGTTAGGTTAGGTTAGGTTAGGTTAGGTTAGGTTAGGTTAGGTTAGGTTAGGTTAGGTTAGGTTAGGTTAGGTTAGGTTAGGTTAGGTTAGGTTAGGTTAGGTTAGGTTAGGTTAGGTTAGGTTAGGTTAGGTTAGGTTAGGTTAGGTTAGGTTAGGTTAGGTTAGGTTAGGTTAGGTTAGGTTAGGTTAGGTTAGGTTAGGTTAGGTTAGGTTAGGTTAGGTTAGGTTAGGTTAGGTTAGGTTAGGTTAGGTTAGGTTAGGTTAGGTTAGGTTAGGTTAGGTTAGGTTAGGTTAGGTTAGGTTAGGTTAGGTTAGGTTAGGTTAGTTATCGTCATTAGTGGTCGGATTCGTGTATTCTGACTAAGTAAAGATGGTTTAGCATCTTTACCACATAGCCATGACGGCGTAGGGCAGCCAGCAGAGCGCGAACATGTGTTTTTTACAAATAAACATAAACATAAGGCATTAATTTGAGATAACACTCTCTTAACTACTATTATAGTTACAAAGGTAACTATTTTACTGCTAATTATCTACTAAGCATAAATCTACATAATATATACTACGAAAAGTACTATGATTATGTCTATACTACTTTACTGACAAATGAGCCCGTCGCCGGCGGGCGACGGGCTCATTTTGAAAATCATAAATTTTTATGATTTTTAAAATAAGCCCAGAAAGATATATAACGAAAGAAAGGAAATAATTAGTCCACTGCTACTTAACAAATCGAAGAAATTAAAATAATCAAAAACTGTAGATTTAATATCAATTACAAAAATAATATGTCGTTTAAGTAACAAGTAAAAAGGACAACCAACTCCGCATTAAGCTGCAACTGTTTGTGGCAAAAAATATTTTCTGTTGGATCCTCTTAAATCACTATTAAAAATCTATGTGACTACGTCTATGTTACCACCATATTAGAAGTTCGCCAGTGGCCGACTAGATCAGAAGATCAGAGGCGTATACCAATACTACATTGAAGGTGGTAGCATCTTCCAAGGGTCACTAACATGCGATCTGGTGGCCATTTCCAGCAGCTTATCATCCACTAAAGTTGTATCAAACTTTTACGAGTTTCGAGCGGCATTATTAGGTAATTTCAACGTAGAATCAGAGTAACCATGTGCCACAATAAGATGTTATGGACATCAGTAGCACCATATACGACAACCAAGGGTAGAGAAGGGGTGGTATTATTCTGACGTCTATAACACACAGGTGACGTGAGGTAATAATAGTCGTTAAAAATAGTTAGTAAGGAATTCAGATTACCGCATTACTGAAGTTACCGAGTAAGGTTAGGTTAGGTTAGGTTAGGTTAGTTATCGTCATTAGTGGTCGGATTCGTGTATTCTGACTAAGTAAAGATGGTTTAGCATCTTTACCACATGGCCATGACGGCGTAGGGCAGCCAGCAGAGCGCGAACACGGTGACGATGACGATGGTCATGCGCAGCGTGCGGCGCCGCGCGCGCTGTAGCAGCCGGTGGTCGGAGCGGCGCAGGCGCACGCCGCACCTCTCCTGCTTTTGCGTGCAGTTGTCTAACGTACAAAATACAAAAGTCCTTACTGACCAGATCAGGCGTAGCGGGACCGGCTTACTACTGCGAACTTATGTCATCGGAAAATAGCTCTCAAAACTCAGACAGAGAGAGAAACTGCGCACGAATTGCATAGAAAAAAGAACAGCCAGGTATCATAGACAAGCGACACATGGGGGCAAGCATCCATCATTAGTGGTTTTGAAGAATTTTTAGGGAGTCTAGCAAGCGTGCTGGGAAATATCAGCAAATACCTTTGCGTTCTCCAGATTTTGGTCCTTATAACCAAATGGTTTGGGGGCTATAGATATTAAAAAGTAAGATGACAAGATTAATGCAAGCATACATACTAGACAAAAAAAGTTTCCATTCAAGTCCGCCTCATGAAAATAGTAAATCTCTTACTTCACAATCTGTGACAGTTACAGGCCTTGTCCATAAGGAAATTTAGTTTGAATGCCACGTCTGATAAGCGGATCGACGATCACAGTACATAGTACATAGACACTTTGCAAAAGACTCTGCAGCCAGCCACTGGTCTACTTAATTTTGGCCACAGACATTTTAAAAGCTTTTCCCTTAGTATCTTCTTACGACTTCCTGGGGAAAAACGGGCTGTAGATTCTCACATCGATACAACACAGATGTAAATAAATAAGTATGAATAGTATAAATCGATACCAACTGTTAAGTATTAGTGTAATAACTGTTCCGTTAGTCAAGTCAGAGTCAGTATAATGATTAGATATGAGGTAGTCCATCTAAGCATCGCTTCTTAGACTTGAGCTTACATCCGAAACTTTCGTATTAAGTTAAATTTAATTTAATTAATAAAATTAAATTTATATAAAAATTTATATGAAAAGTGCACGCCTTGCAATACGTAACGCAGTGTTGGTACCAACTTCGTTATGTGGCAGCGAAACCTGGGTATGCCAAAAGAAGCATAAAAGCAGGTTGAATGCAGTGGAGATGCAATCTCTTTGTAAAATGTGCGGCCTTACCATGGCCGACCGAAAGCGAAACGAAGAGGTTTGCAATATGGCAGGTTTGAAAGATGACCTTCTCACAAAAATTGATAAGGGCGTGCTTCGATGGTTTGGGCACGTTGAGCGAATGAGTGAAGACCGAATGGTGAAGAAAATATATAGCGTGAAAGTTAACATTAAAAGGGGTCAAGGCAGACCGAGACTAACTTTCGAAGACCATGTGAGCAAATTGCTCGAAGAGGGGAGGGTCAAGAGTACTCGGATACCTCGACGTGCATGTATGAAGAAGATGATGAATCTGAAAGAAGCGAAAGAAGTATGTAGTGATCGTGACACTTGGCGATCTGTTCTCTCTGGCTACCCCGTCAGGGCATTTTGCGTGAAGATAAATAAATAAATAATAAATTTATATAAAACTGATATATGATACACAAGTATTATATTTCACGCTACTTCTGTATAAAAGCCGAAGGAACCTGTAGTTTTGATAAAAAGATAAAGATAAAATATGATAAAAAAAGGTAAAGAAAAAAGAGCGTCTATTTTTTTAATAACTTGGAAACCATTAACTTAAAAATTACAAAAGAATCCTCACAACAACAGTTTTCATATATATATGTATATATATATATATGTATATATATATATATATATATATATGTATATATATATATGTATATATATATATATATATATATGTATATATATATATATATATATATATATATGTATATATATATATATATATATATATATATATATATATATATATATATGTATATATATATATATATGTATATATATATATATATATATATATATATGTATATATATATATATATATATGTATATATATATATATATATATATATGTATATATATATATATATATATATATATATATGTATATATATATATATGTATATATATATATATATATATATATATGTATATATATATATATATATATATGTATATATATATATATATATATATATATATATATATATGTATATATATATATATATATATATATATATATATATGTATATATATATATATATATATATGTATATATATATATGTATATATATATATGTATATATATATATGTATATATATATATATATATATATATGTATATATATATATATATATATGTATATATATATATGTATATATATATATATGTATATATATATAT